>BTPG01000008.1:112467903-112705064 GCA_036245525.1 Semisulcospira habei
AGTGTGTGAAATAGGTTTGACTAAAATAGTTCAAGGGTAGTGCCAGAATAGCTTGGCGCCTCTAGGCGCCAAGCTATTCTGGCACCACCCTTTAACTAAAGCCATTGCTCTATATCCTTATCTCACATGTTCTACTATGTAGCTTGCATATGGCAGTGTACAGATCCTCATCCCTTTTAAGCCGTCTCCATGGTTTACTGATGCCAGTGAGCAGCTTCATGCCGAAGGAACGCCGCCCGGCGACAAACGGCCGGACTAAAGTAGACTTTGGCTGACGTCGGGTCTGACGGTCCACAAGCAGACCTTCAAGGCAGCGAAAAAGTTAGTCAATAAACTAGTGCTGAAAGCGAAAACGGCTTTCATCAGTATAACTGAACATTTTGGAATGCACGTCAAGCAAACAGCTGTTCAACTTCACAAGCAAACTTCTAGCAAAACAGACTGTTTCCTCTGCCGCCAAAATCCGCTGTTCCTCCCATTGAGCTACCTGAAAAGTTCTGTGAGTTTTTCACTCAGAAAGTAGAGTCTATTCAAGACAAACTGGACTCCCAGTCATCAGTTTCACCTCACAGTCGACGTGCCCTTTGCTGGACAAGTCATCCATACCTTCAAGAGTTTGTCTGAAGATGATGTTCGCAAGATCATGACAAAATGCGCTGCTAAGACGTGTGACCTGGATTCCATCCCTACCCAACTTCTCTTTGATTGTCAGTATTGACATAGTCCTTCCTACCATCACTTCCTTGGTCAATGACTCCTTGTCCTTTTTCCCTGCTGTTTACAAATCAGCCATCGCCAAACCCCTGCTTAAAAAGCCCAGTCTTGACCCTGAAATTCTGAAAAACTTCAGGCCTGTCTCAAATAATAATCGGTTATTATATAGGCGCTTTACCCAATTCTGCGAATCGGCTCAAAGCGCCGCGAACTGAACCCAAATGACGCACGCTCACGTGACACACACGCATTTACTCTGAAGACACCGCCGCAGTACAAGACAAACACAGGACATTCACGTGGTACGAAAGGTCAGCTCAGCTACTGTGATTTTGATCGCTTGTATTTGAAATTTATAAAGTGGCCTGAAACCGGTACCAAATCTGCCCTTCCTATCCCAGCTCATTAAAAGGATTGTTATCTCCCAGCTCATTGACCATTTGAATGCTCAGTCTTTTTCCTGCGTTTGCCAATCAGCGTATCGGCCCGGGCATTCCACCGAGACTGCTCTACTCAAGATCGTGAATGACATGCTCAGGACAATTGATGATGGACATGTCTCTGTTCTAGCCTTGCTCGATCATCCGACAGCCGCCTTCGATACAATAGACCACGAGATCCTTCTGCAAGATCGACTTCATTCCACGTTTGGCATCACGGGTAGTGTCCTGTCCTGGTTCAGATCAGTCTTACCTGACTGATCGTCACCAGACTGTTGTCATCAACAGCTACCGGTCGTCCTTCTCTACTGCGCTTTACTGAGGGTCCCCCAGGGCTCAGTCCTAGACCCCATTCTCTTCATCCAGCCCCTTTCCAGTGTAATTGAGAGATTCTCGGTTTCCCACCATGGCTTTGCCGATGACTCCCAGCTGTACAAACACGATACTCCCGACCAAGTCCCTAGCGCCATCCTAAGCCTTCAGAACTGAATCTGTGATGTCAAAGAGTGGTTGATTGTTGATTGTACATTGCTTAACGTCCCGACAGCAACAAGGCTTTCTCAGGACGTGCCTGCACTGCTTGTGAAAAAAAAACAACAGAACATTGAATGTATGTCGCCAGCCGGTCAAATACGTTAAATAAACCTAACACATGGGGCCTAAATAAAGCTAAGACCATTTAGCAACACACATCCAATATCAAGAGCTACAGGCAGTGCAGACAGTAGGGAGAGTTTTAAAAAGGCAAATACAGGTGAATGGACAAAGGGTAGACAGAAACACATGCCCCAGAATAGAGAGAAAAACCCACCCTGTGGGGCTGACCAGGGTGACCCTGGGAACTAAAAAATACCTAACCCCACCCAAGTCCCCCAGGGCAGACCCGGGTGGGGTGTCAAAGAGTGGATGTCATCAAACAAACTTCAACATAATGATGATAAAACTGAGTCTCTTATAATCAAACCCCCTCAGATTGACCAGTTCACTTTTCCTCCCCACGTCCATGGCCATAGGAACCAGCATCATCAATTTCGCACACACCGCCAAAAATCTTGGGAGTAACCATGGACGAAACACTGTCCATAAACCAACAGATTGTCAACACCTGTCGCACTGCCTACACGGAGCTCCGTCGCATTTCTTCTATCAGACACTGTTTGACCATCGAAGCCACAAAAACCCTCATCTGTGCATTTTTTCTTTCCAAGCTGGACTATTGTAATTCACTGTATGCAGGTTGTCCCACTATCAGATTGACAGGCTTTAAAAAGTTCAGAATTCTGCTGCGAGGCTCGTCACCAAAAAGCGCCAAAACTGATCATATTACACCTGTAATTAAATCCCTCTACTGGCTCCTTGTGGCTGCAAGAATGCAGTATAAACTTTCTTCTGTCCGCTTCAGCTGCATTTCCACATCAAGCCCCGCGTACGTGTCCTCTCTCCTGCAGCTGTACTGTCCACTCCAAGACAACTCAGATCCTCTGCTGACAGCCGCATTTTGCGTGTACCTTTTGTCTGTACCAAGTCTTTTGGCCAGCGGTCTTTTTCATATCTTCGGCCGCTATACTGGAACTAACTCCAGTGCTTCAAAAGACGTTTTTAAATCTGCGCTAAAAACACATCTTTCCCAACTGCATTACCCCACTGCTGACTGCTGAGGATTCTGCTGTAGTTTTGCTGTGGTGCCTTGAATGTGTGTGTGTACGTGTAATACTGTGTACAGTATTTGTAATTGTATTTTTGAAATTTGTAAGACGCCTAGAGTTCTACCTGAGGTTAGGCGCCATAGAAATCATTATTATTATTATAAATTTGAAGTTTTTAGCCTCAGTATGATATGGATTAATGTGAAAGGTCCCCAGCCATCACAGGAACATGGATACAAAGTGGTTTTTTTAAGAGGCACAGATTCTCATGAGCCCCTGCAATTGCGGGGGCGCATGAGGATCTATGCCTCTTGCAGTTAGGTCATTATCATTTTATCTTTGGCAGTGAAGGGACATATTGCAGGAGGGCAATGATATGATCACTCCTTCACTTGAAACACCGATATGAAAAAAAAACGCTCATAGTCACATAGAAAAGACCTTAAATTTATTTCCAAAAGTTTTTTAGTGAGTAATAGGTGACAAACAAAAAGCACAAATACATACACGTGCACAAACATTTCATACTGATGGAGCAACAGATCTGTACATATTTTGAGCGAATACGTACATGCATAAATAAAACGAGCAGCATACTTTGCCACCGTAGTAACCATTCACTCTCAGCACATTATTTGCGTAAAGCTTCAGCATAAACATTTCTTTACATGTATTTTAACCCCCTTGTGCATGCAGCCACCTGTACTGTAAAACTGGTGGCTGCATGCACAAGGACCTGGTTTAATAAGAGTAAAAATAAAGGCATGATGGAACAAGTGCAGTGGTACGTTCCCCCCTCCCCACCCCAAATCTGAAACTAAACTATTTTGGATTCAATCAGCCATGTCCTTTTGTCCAGCAAACAGTCTCACCATATGTCCAATGATGATAGCTCAAGGATGGTTGCCAAATAACTTGAAACTTTGAGGCGCTGAGGTATTCTAGCACAACCCTTGAACTATCATGGTCAATGGGCTGCATGAGTTCAAATGTGTGTGTACTCTGTTTAACCCTTTGGGTGTCAGTAGCAGTTTTAGTCATGATGATTCAGACAAAAATCCTGACTAAAATTGCTACTGACACCCAAAGGGTTAATGTCCGGTAGCATTAAACTTACTCAGGGTATACCGGCATTACACTCAGTGGATTTAACCTCTTTGTGCAAGCAGCCACCTGTACTGTAAACACTATGGGTGGCTGCATGAACAAAGGGGTTAACGTCACAGAGCTTGCCAGCAGTGATGTGCATGTTCAAGTCAAAACATGAATTTATTCCAGCAAAACCCCAAAGAAGCAATAATGCCCCTGCTGAACTCACCTGCTCTTACTAAATGACAAACTGGTACAATATCAGAAAATACATTAGCAATTAGGGCTGTGAAATGAATGAATACCGGTAATAAACAAATACTTTACGGACTGCAAACATGAAGTATGTGCTTAGCTGTTGGCTTTTTAATGCATGTCTTACATTACAATACATGAATGACAAACATCATTTGAGTTGCATATGGTGTAAATCTACAATTGAAATGATCATATCTCTTGTCCAGTAATCTGCCTCATACAAAGTATGATGATCCCCCTTGTACAAGTGACCACTGCTACCGTAAGCAGCAGCAGTGGCTGCATGCACAAGGAACTCAATTTTTTTCCTATCTTTACAAAATGGTGTAACCGTCAGACTTAAAAGCGAGAAGCTGAAATACTTCACATATACAAAGTCAATGTAAGCTTCCAAAGAAAAACAAAACTTTCCAAAACCTGGACTACACTTCATAGACCATATTCATAACAGTAGATACCCCCTCTTTCAGTGTCAACACAATCTATCAAGTCTTCATTCAACTTGAAATAGCTGCCGCCACGTAAAACATTTCTGTCAAAGAATTCTCAAATGTGTAACTGCAGGTCTAAATCACATATTGTACTGTAGTTTTAACCCCCTTGTGCATACAGCCAATTCTGTTTGCATAAGGGTGTTACTGTTAACCCCTTTTCTGCCAGAACTTCAACATCAAAGATCCCCAGCCAACAAAGGAACATGGATGCAAAGTGGTTTCATCAAGACGCATAGATCATCTACACCCCCGCAACAATGGGGGTTCATGGGGATCAATACTTCTTGAAGTTGGATGATGTTAGTTTCTCAGCAGTGAAGGGGTTAAATAAAAACTGATGCAATCCAAATGCTGAAGGCGTGATTGTGACTGAATAAGAATTCCTTTCATCAGTTTCCCAAGTTTACACCAGTAAAACAAAGAATACTTCATAAAAATGAATCATTCAAACACAAAATGACCAATATGCACAATTCACACATACTCCAGATCCCCCCCCCCCCCCCAACAAACATACATGCGAGCGCACGTACACAATTTCTCACATAGAACCGGAGCAGCAATGTTCACTCACAAATTGTTTCATGAAAAGCCAGGTTTATGTTGGAAACATGTACAAATACTTGGAACAAACATGGAGATACTCATGACTGCATACCCACTATTATCCTGCCATGTGATGGAAGTGGTGATTGTAGTATATACAGTATTGCACAAGAGATGGCAGACGGTGATTCTAGGACAAAAGTGTATGACAAGACAAATATGGATGCACACACAAAAACCTTCAGTATGCAGCCATTGGTACTGTTTACAGCCCCTGTGGCTGCATGCACAGGTGGGGCGGGGAGGGGTGGGGGGGGGGGGGGTGTACCCCCTTTCCTTCTAGTTGTCACAGAGTTTCAGCAATTTTCATTATTCAACACCGAAGAGCCACCAGGAGGATGGATTCAAAGTGGTATCAGCAAGAGGCATAGATACTCACGAGCCCACGCATCTGGTGGGGCATGGGCTGGTAAGAATCTACATCGCTTGCAGTTGGATTGTGTTCCCTTTTTCTTGGCAGTCAAGGATTCAACATGGGAACCCCTTGTACCCGCAGCCATCGGTACTGTTGAACAGTGCCAATGGCTGCCTGCACTAAGGGATGGAACATGCACACTGGACATCTGTATCCAACAGACGTTTTTTTAGCATGCACACTCAACCAGTCATCTTTGCCAAACCTGGTAAACTATTTTATCGTTACTCTGTCTCACCTTCAAGCAACCAGAATTACAATGAAGAAGTTGCTCTGTTTTTGGGGTGGACTGGACAAGATTGAACTGCCCGTTATGTTGACATATAAACCATCCTCCCTCCCTCCCTCCCCCCCCCCCCCCCCAAAGACCTTAGTCATACGATCAAACTAAAGACCTGAATTTTAAAAATCTTGGTAAAAGGGACTGGTTGTTCAAAACAACAGACCTTCCTTTCAATACTGCTCTAACACCACACACTTTCAAATGCTTGACACATCATTTTTTTTTTTACTTCAGCCGAGGTTGAAATTCTCAAATTTGGTAGCTGTCTTCCGATGTCAGTTTAGCAGTTCAGGAGAAAGATTGATAATGACAGTTTATGCCACTGGCTGTCCATAGTGCTTATGGTCAAGGTGATTCCGGCAGGAATCACCTCGACAAAAAGCGCTACAGACAGTGAAAGGGTAAACCCATTTAATCCCACGACCGCATTCCCCAAATTTTGGAGGCATTATCTAACGACTATGTACCAGCTGCAGGAGATGTCTCGACCATGATAATTAAAGGGTAATGCCAGATTAGCTTGGCGCCAAGCTAATCTGGCACTACCCTTTAATTATCATGGTTGAGCCATCTCCTGCTGTAGGGCGCTGGGATTAAATGGGTTAAGGGTGGTGATAAAATAACTTAGATTGACACCACCCTTGAGCTAGAGTGGTCAAACTTCTCCTATTGTAATGTACCAGGGCCAAATGAGTTAAAACGAAAGCTTGTGTTGACATCAAGGCTTATTGAAAGTCATGGTAACTCATTCTACCCCAAAACCGAAATCCCCAAATTTTGCCGTAGTCCTCTGAAGACTGCACTCTAGTGCAGGACACAGGTCGACCAAGATAGTTCAAGGATGAAGCCAGAATAGCTTGGTGCCCATAGGCGCCAAACTATTCTGGCATCACCATTGAACTATCATGGTCGATCCTTATCTTGCTGTCGTGTGTCTGGGATAGAATGAGATACATAAAAATGTGCTAGTAATGAAGAAGCACACTGGTTGTCTCTCTTAATTCGCTGTGCTGATCCGCTCTGCGAATCGAGGGAGACAACCAACGTGATAAAGAAGTTGACTGGCCATCCTTCACAGAACAAATCAAGTGTTATGTGCTATATTTCCAAGAACAAAATAAACCTTTACGTATAAAACTTTGGAACTGTGCACCGACATGTGTAGTCAGTGTGTGTAAGGATTTGTGTACAGTTCTAAATTATATGAAATCAAATTAAACTTCTCTAGACAATTCATTAATTTCCTGGATGGAAAAAATCATCCAATATAAATGACCTACTAATAAATTAATACCAATTATCAGGCATGGGAACTGCCAAAGGAAAAATCATCTGAAACTAGGCCTTCAACCTCAGGCCTCCACGAAGCTAGACCTTGCTTTCTTTTCCAGAGGCCCAAAAAATCAGACGACGTGGGGGGGGGGGGGGGGGGGGGGGGGGCGGGCGGGCGGGCGGGGCGGGGGTAGGCGTAAGACCTTGCTTCCTGGGGCCGTAAAAGAAAAATCAAACGGGGGGGGGGGGGGGGGGGGGCGGTGTAGCCGCTAGACCTTGCCTCCTGCGAGGGGAAAGGGGGGGGGGGGGGGGGGGGTGAGTCACGGCACCTTGATTTCAGGGGCCGAAAAATCGGCGAATACAGTGCGCGTCTGCCCACCTAGGTTTACTGCGCAGCACAGCACACTCAACCACCAGTGCGGGTCGTGGACACAGCCTGCCGTGTCATATCCTGCCCGTGGTGTTAAACCGGTGCTCTGCTCATTTTGCTACCCACAATGTTTTTTTTCGCGGAGACACCTTTTTAATTTCGCGGACGATTTCTTCTTCTACTCGGAATCCCACGGAAATCGCGGACAATTCCCATGCCTGAATTATATAAACAAAAAACTATATTCTGAAGGGACTGAATAAAAACACGCCAAAAGCTGTCAAACAGACATATGCAAGAACTAGAAGTTACAATTGTTAAAACCTCTTACAAATGAAGCCACCAGCACTGTAAACAGCACCAGTAGCTGCATGCACAAGGGGGGTTTGTAAGACAAACAGGAGTTCACAGATGAAAATTAATCAGGAAATGTCAATGACAAAATACAGATTCATGATTGGCATAGTTGTTTTCCCCAGTAGCTTGAAAAAGTGAATGAAATGTGGTAAAAGTCTCTCGGACTCGGAGTAGAATTGCCCCACTTTGTATCCAAGAAAAATTTGCCCACCAACACTGCACATGATAAAATGAATCACCCTTCTGAGATAAACTCACCAATCTTGAGACACCAGAACCATTTATCACTAGAACAAATTAACACATCGAATACAAAAGTTGAAACTGCCAAAGTTTTAGAGTTACCTGTTAATGACTATGTGACAGTTCAGGAGTCACACTGACCTTGATAGTTAAAGGTGCCCGAATAGCTTGGTGCCTCTAGGCACCAAACTATTCTAGCACCACCCTTAAACAATGATGGTAGAACTATCCCCATCTTGTAATGTCAGATCTGAACAGACTAAAGAGCCAGTAATAAATATTACCTAACCTCCTTAACCTTTTGGCTGCCCATAGTGCTTTTTGTCGATGTGATTCCTGCAGGAATCATCTTGACAGAAGTGCTATCAACAGCCAAAGGGTTTAACTAATTGCAATGTAGAAGGGTGAAATTGCCCTGAATACTACTGGAAGTTGGGTGAATCTCCCGTTAAACCCCTTGTGCGTACAGCCACAAGTATTTCAAACTACTGGTGGCTGCATGCACAAGAGCTCAATGACCTTCACCCACAAAAAGACCATAAAAAACAAATAGCATAGACAAAGTAGAACCAATCAATTCACTCATTCAATACTCTAAAATTTTCACTCCCTCATGTCTGTCCATAACGCCATAAGATGTGTATTGCCCCACTTTGTATCCAAGAAAAATCACGCCATACACAAGATGGTTTGTGAGTGTCCATAACGCCAGTGCATAATCATGATCAACAACCACAGAAATCAACGACTTCATCGTTTCCATGCCCAGGAAAACAAACATGAAACAATGTACGAAGCAGCCATGCATAACAAATATTATGATACACTGTCTGAATAAAATATATTATCAAAGTTTTACATGACTATCCCCTGACAGAAGACATCTGTCCGCCGTCCTCTGCTCTCGACGTTAACGAGTGTATGTACAATGCAAGTGTATTGATCACAAATGCGCCGCTGCAGCATCCATACGTTCACATCTCTTAACTCATTCAGCTCGGCACACGTATTTCACAAATGTTGGAGGCGTCATCCAACGACTATGCACCTGTCGCAGGAGATGGATCGATCATGATAATTCAAGGGCAGTGCCAGATCAGCTTGAATTATCATGGTCGACCGATCTCCTGCTGTAGTGCATCAGGGCTGAATGGGTTAATCCCCTTGTGCATGCAACCTGTGGTACTGTTTTGAGTACCAGTGGCCGCACACACAAGCGGGTTAACCCCTTCACTGGATGCGGAGTATGTTTATAAAATCTGTCAGTTCAAAGCCAGAGTCCCAGCTGTCCAAGGAGCATGGACACAAAGCAGTGTCAGCAAGAGGTAAAGACTTTCATGAGCCCTCACAAGTGCAGGGCTCATGAGGATCTATGCCTCTTGCAGTTGGATCACGTTCACATTTTCTAGCCAGAGAAAGGGGTTCAAATGAAATATTCATAAGCACCCTTGTCACTAATTTCGCTGCGCATACACAACTCGTCTTTAAAAAGCGCAACCAGTGAGCAAACGGTCCTCAGGCTTGTGTCAGCCTTTGTTGATCAGCGATGATGGCCTTTGAGACTTCCGCTCAACAGAACCTTTCTTAAAACGTCAATCCACGTCTCATTCTTGCAAGAGTCCTAGATTCTGATGAGCTCTAGAAAAATCAGGGCTTTGAAGTATCTATGCCTCTTGACTAACCCTTTCTGAGTCAAGTTCTTCACACCGAAGGTTCAGGCTGAAATAGATGTGTAACACTCCATGCAGACAACGCTCATATTCGGCTGCTGTCTTTTCTCTATTTGCCTGCAAACATCATCTGTGCTCTAACTAGTATTTCTTTTGCTGTCTACAAACCAAAGGAAAATAACAATCACTAGTTGCAAATTGATTCCTTTTGGATTGTGACCCCTCTCAATCTTTGCATCCTCTATGGTATGAGCTGCTCTGTCTTCACCACCTCACAAAACCATGCATCCTGTGCTTCTGCATTACACTCACTCAGCCCTGCTGTCAGAATTCCTGAACTTAGGAACTGTCTTCTCCAGAATAATACCAGCGAAGGAGATGGATGGACCATGACGGTTCAAGGGTGGTGCCTGAATAGCTTGGCGCCTCAGACGCCAAGCTATTCTGGCATCACCTTGAACCATCATGGTCGATCAGTCCTACTGTAGTGTGTCAAGGCTGAATAGCAGATCAACATTCAGCGTTGTCAGGGTTCAATCCGATAAACACTGCACTGAATGTAAGGATGTTTGATGCAATGCACAACTTTCCCAACCAACGAAGTGTTCCACTGGTCGAACCGGAAGCACTTGCCCAGTTTACTGGTGCATATCGGTCAAATCAGCATCACCACAGGTTAGATCAATGTATTGACAATCACTGCCCTAGCACGAAGATCCAGTCTTTCTCTCACAAGTCAGATGCTGCTGCTGCAATCAAATAGCAAAGAACATGAAATACAGCAGCAAACAATCATAAAAGACAACATAAATTTAGAAAATTACACTCAACAGTAAACTATTAGGAAAGACCTAATGAAAATTACTCAATGGCAATGTGCCCTGTGATGAAAACTCAACCATTTTGGAAAGACCTTGTAACAGTTTATATCAACATATCAAAAACTGCAGATTCTACAACAAATCTTTCTTGATAATATCTGATGGCAAATAGCAAATTCCCAAATTGTTGGGAAACAATATTCAAGCTACCGATATTGTATGCAAACCAAGGGGAATCACAGCGCTGGACAGACAAACAGTTAGATCCCCTGCCCCCGCCTATCAGGCACCCAATCGCCAGCCCACAGAGAAATACGCAGGTATAGAACAAGACGATCATTTCCATCCTCGAAAAGAATGGATCAGGTCTCTTATATAACCCATGTCTTTCTCCAGAACTTAGGAAGTAGGCAGGAGAAACATGCATACACAAACATGAAGGTGCGCTACTATATGTGGTCAGGTAAATACCCTGATTTCCCACAGTAGATGCACAGAACATTACACAACAATGTAACGATACAAATTTGCCTCGAGTTATAGATACTCACAAACCAGATAGGTGAGGCTAGCGCTGGCAGAATTGTATGCAAACCAAGGGGAATCACAGCGCTGGACAGACAAACAGTTAGATCCACTGCCCCCGCCTATCAGGCACCCAATCGCCAGCCCACAGAGAAATACGCAGGTATAGAACAAGACGATCATTTCCATCCTCGAAAAGAATGGATCAGGTCTCTTATATAACCCATGTCTTTCTCCAGAACTTAGGAAGTAGGCAGGAGAAACATACATACACAAACATGAAGGTGCGCTACTATATGTGGTCGGGTAAATAAATACTATATGTGGTCGGGTAAATGGGTTATATAAGAGACCTGATCCATTCTTTTCGAGGATGGAAATGATCGTCTTGTTCTATACCTGCATATTTCTCTGTGGGCTGGCGATTGGGTGCCTGATAGGCGGGGGCAGGGGATCTAACTGTCTGTCCAGCGCTGTGATTCCCCTTGGTTTGCATACAATTCTGCCAGCGCTAGCCTCACCTATCTGGTTTGTGAGTATCTAAAACTCGAGGCAAATTTGTATCGTTACATTGTTGTGTAATGTTCTGTGCATCTACTGTGGGAAATCAGGGTATTTACCTGACCACATATAGTAGCGCACCTTCATGTTTGTGTATGTATGTTTCTCCTGCCTACTTCCTAAGTTCTGGAGAAAGACATGGGTTATATAAGAGACCTGATCCATTCTTTTCGAGGATGGAAATGATCATCTTGTTCTATACCTGCGTATTTCTCTGTGGGCTGTTGATTGGGTGCCCGATAGGCGGGGGCAGGGAATCTAACTGTCTGTCCAGCGCTGTGATTCCCCTTGGTTTGCATACAATTCTGCCAGCGCTAGCCCCACCTATCTGGTTTGTGAGTAAGCTACCGATAACTTTTGTTTTGTTTGCTGTTTTGAAACTTCTGACATAAAATCATCATACCATTTAGTTTTCAATCAATGATCTCTTAAATACAACATCTATGTTATGCAAAAGTTGTGACCAAACTCCATTACCTTTTGTTTTATTGGCTGAATCAATGATTTGTAAGAGACAGCGGCCAAACTCCTCAATGACCATGCGTTCCTGTACGACAGGAGGCATTTTGAGGCGCTCGGCTTCCTCCGCCTGGGCCAGCAGGCAGGCTGATGTTGCCTCTGCCACATCCGCTGTGATCAGCGTGAAGGGAAGTCTGAAGATGAGAAACACAAGACAGAAACATGAGGAAAGTACGCACTTAGCAATCAAAGTTACAATGCTGGTCATCACATAAAAATAATCCTAAACATCAAAACATGAGAGTTATATGGTGAACGTTCGCAACCGTGAAAATACAGACAGGCAGTCCATAGTTCAAGGGCCACCTACATGCCCGGGGGATAATGAAGATGATTTTTAATTAATCTACAGACTTCTGGTGGTCGCATGCACAAGGTGTTTAACCCTTTCACTGCCAAGAAACACTGAATGCGACCCACTTGAAAGAGACATAGATCCTCATGAGCCTCTTGCCTGAAACAACCTTGTATCCATGTTTCTTTGATTTCTGGAGCTCTTTGGTATTAAATTAACAACAGTTTCAAAAATAAATTTTTCAATTAAAATATATTTTTTTGAAAAATACTTACCGATGGTATTACACTTAGGAATGGTTCTTAGCTAGCCTAATTTTAGCCAAATTTGGTTGTGTCCGTATACGGTATCGTTGCTCGTGCGCCCTGATGTGCATACGTTGCGCTACTTCTGGCGCGAGGTCTTGATAGGCCGAGCGGATCACCCATCGAATCCATGAGGAGATGGTCTGGGCGGATATGTCCTGTCTACCTGGGGACAGAGGGAGAAAAAGGCGGGTCCGTCCTCTGCGCAGCGGTCTGGTCCGTCGCAGGTACACACGCAAGGCTCTCACCGGGTCCTGTTGTCTGGACTCCCGGGTGGATTCTGTCACACGTAAAGGTCGGATGGTCATCATCTGTGGGGTCGTCAGGGGCGACCGCGTCTTGGCGAGAAAGGATGGTTCAGGCAGCAGTTGCACCGAGCCGTCAGTCCGGAACTGCAGACAATCTGATCGTGTGGACAGCGCGTGAAGCTCACTGACCCTGGAAGCGGTAGCCAGGGCCAACAGGAAGCACGTCTTTCTAGTTACGTCCGGTAAGCTTGCCAACTGTAGGGGTTCAAAACGGGCAGCGTTGAGCCAGGTCAGCACCCAAGGAAGGTCCCATCTAGGCAACAGTGACCGTAGCGCCGGGCGTTGTAGACCGAAGTGTGTCATGAGATCAGCCAGGTCTTTGCAGGCACCAGGGTCTGCCCGGCCCAGGTGGCGGTAGGTGTCAGCAATCATTGCCAGGTAACCCCGGATGGTAATAGGCGCCAAACTCTGGAAGTTGAACAGCCAGAGGAAGAACTCCGCCAGCTGGGGCATCGTCAACTCGGTGGGGGTAAGGTTGTTGTCACCACACCAGTCGCACAGCACCTTCCACTTCCCCTCGTAGACTCGTCTGGTAGAGGGTCTGCGCGCAGCAGCGATAGCTTCCACTGCGTCACCTGAGAAGCCTCTTCTGGTGAGGGCCTGCCGCACAACCTCCAAGCGTGTAGAAGGAGGCGCTCCGGGCAAGGGTGAAACAGCGGCTGTCGAGGCTGCTTGAGCATCGTGCGAGGCGTAGGAAGCTGAAGAGGTGGACTGGTGGCTAGGTTCAGCAGGTCCGTCGTCCACGACTTGCTCCAGCAGAAGGGCGCCACCAGGAACAGAATCGTGTTGCAGCCGCGAAGCTTGTGGAGGACTTTGGGAACCAGCACCGTCGGCGGATAAGCGTAGGCGATGAGCCCGTCCCAGGGAATGGACAGTGCGTCGACCGCCCAAGCTAGAGGATCTGGAACCGGTGAGACGAACAGCGGCAACTGGTGGTTCCAACGGGTGGCGAACAGGTCGATCATAGGAGCTTCCCATCTGGCCGCGATCAACTGGAAGATGTCCGGCCGCAGTGTCCATTCTGTGTGTAGGAGCTGTCCGCGGCGTGATAAGGAGTCGGCCAGCACGTTGAGATGACCTGGAATGTGCCTGGCGCGCAGAGTGATGCCCCGATCTTCGCACCAACGAAGCAGCTGGTACAGGAGGATGCACAGAGATGGGGAGCGCGTACCGCCCTGCTTCTGTAGGTAGGCGACGACTGTCGAGTTGTCGGACAGCACGAGCAGTTCCTGACCCTGGAGCTGAGAGTCCCACGTCAATAACGCCTGCCACACCGCCTGCAACTCCAACCAGTTTATGTGTCGGGTCAGAAGATCCGTGGGCCACACCCCCGAGGCTGTCGTGAATGACGGTAGCAGATGGGCTCCCCAACCGGTGAGACTTGCGTCGACGCAAAGGGACAAGCTGGGAGGCGGTGTGTAAAGTGAGACTCCCGAAGCCAGCCAGTTGTGGTCCGCCCAGCGCCTCAGGTGTGGAAGTAACATCGGGGGAACCGGAATCAGAGCGTCGATATCGTCCTTCGAGGGTCGCCAATGAAGTAGTAGGTGCAACTGGAGCGGTCGGGAATAAAGACGTCCCAGGGGAATCAGGTCTGAGGCCGCGCTCATCAGGCCCAGCAACTGTAGCCACACCCGTGCAGAAACCTTGTCCTGCTGAGCCACCTGTCGCGCCAGATCGCTGATCTTCTGTATACGCGTCTCCGGGAGTCGCACTAAGTTGAGATTGGTGTGGAACTCCATTCCCAGGTGGACGAAACGGCGGGACGGGGAGAGGTCGGACTTGCCCTTGTTGACGATGAACCCGAGGAAGTCGAGGAGGTCTAGGAGTGCGTCTCGGTCCCTCTCCAAGGCGGAGTCCACCTGGTTTCGTAGAAGAAGATCGTCGAGGTAGTTGGACGTAGGGCTTGAGCTCGTCCTTCTGGCCCTGGCGACGACCGCGTCCATGATCCTGGTGAACACCCACGGGCTGAGGTTGAGACCAAAGGGTAGAGCGCGGAACTGGTAGACGATTCCGGCAAAGGCGAACCGAAGGAAGCGTCTGGACGCCGGGTGCATGGGAACATGAAGATAGGCGTCTGAGAGGTCGAGGCTGATGGCGAAATTGAACGGCTGCACCGCGGAACGCAGGGTTCGAGCGGTTTCCATCCGGAACGGCGGGGCGACGAGGAACTTGTTCAGGGCGGAGAGGTCGATGACTGGACGCCACTTGCCCCCCGGCTTGGGAACAACAAACAGACGACTGTAGAAGGCCGGAGAGTCGTGGCGTCTGACTACCTCTGTGGCGTTCTTCTGGAGTAGAGCAGCCACCTCGTTGCGTAGTGCCTCTGCTCTGAGCGAGTCGACGGGCATCGACGTCCAAAGTGGAGACCGGCGCCGTGGAGGGGGTGAGCGGAACGACAGCTGTAGGCCTTGGCAAACTGTCGAGAGGATCCACGGGTCGTCGGGAAACAGCGAGGTCCAAGCGTCGCTGTGAAGTGCTAGTCTCCCGCCGACAGGGGACCCGGAAGCGGTCGGGGGAGACGTGGTCGGAGTGTAGTCATCGGGCCCTACCACGCCCGAAAGGACGGCGGGCAGGTCTAGGCCAAGCGGGGGCGGGGACGTCTGCGGGGCCGGGTTTAGGTCGGCGGGGGGACCAAAGGCCGGTTGGCGGGGGGGGGGGGGGGGGGGGGGGGGGGGGGAGACGTCCACGACTGGTAAAGGGGCGAACGCTGGGTCTGGTGGTCCGCAAGCCTCGACCCGCGGGCCTGCGGGCTGTAGGAAAGCGGGGCGGGGCGAACCTGGTGGGCCACAATTCCTTGCTGGATTCCTTAACTGACTGCCAATGAGGGCCGAAGAGGAGCTCGTTGCCAAGCGGGGCCCGCCGCAGCTGGTTCTTGATCTCCGACGGCAGTGAGCAGGCTTGTAAAATTAATTTTTCTCTAAAATATATTTTTTCGAAAAATACTTACTGATGACATTACTGTCTGGAAGTGTCTACTACTTACTCAATTTTAGCCTAAGAACTTGTTGTGTTCCTTCACCACCCGGGAGGCACTCGGGGAACCCTCATTAGGGCTGAGAGTAGCCTCCCGTCCCAGTCCAATGATGCGTCCACTACGTGGCCCAATCACAAATCAGTCGTGATACTTAGCTTACCAGCGGCAAGCGGGGCAGGTGGGAGGGTCCTTCGAGTAATGTCATCGGTAAGTATTTTTCGAAAAAATATATTTTAGAGAAAAATTAATTTGTTTCCTCAAAAACATTACCGATGACATTACTGTCTGGAAGAATGGCGAAAAGGTGGAGGGTGCCGCGCCCAAATACCATCCGAAAGGGCAGACGACAGAGCCCCACACCCATTCGCCAAACTCCCGACAATTTTAGCTAAGTGCATACCTACGGCGCTGCCGGCGCCGGGAGGGAGTGTTGCGCTGCGGCGATGTCCCCCACCAGTGCGAGATTCTCTCGCTGGCCCGACAGATCCCTGAGGTAGAAGCGGGCGAATGTTGACTCTGCCCGCCAGCCCACTGCTGCCACGATGTCTCGAACTGCACAATTGCGATCGAAGGCGACACTCGTGGCCATGGCCCGAACCTCGTGTGCGCGGATCCTGAGCCGCCTCGCCCCGTCAGGGGAAAGATCCTGATAGGCGGACCGAATGACCCAACGTAGCCAGGAAGATATTGTCTGAGCTGTTATGTCATTTCTTTTGGGGTTCAAAGGTAGAAAGAGGCGTGATCGTCCTCGGCGGACGGGCTTGGATCTGCGTATGTAAATGCGTAAGGCGCGCACGGGATCCTGCTGGCGCGTCTCCTTAGAAAAGGTCGCGTGTTTCAAAGGTCGAATATTGATGACCTGGGGGGCAGTCAAAGGAGACCGGGTCTTGGCGAGGAAGGCCTGGTCTGTGAGTAATTGTACAGAACCATTCGCTCGGAATTGGAGGCAGGTAGAACTCGCTGACAGAGCGTGTAGTTCGCTTACCCTGGCCGCCGTGGCTAAGGCCAAAAGGAAGCATGTCTTCCGTGTCACATCCGCGAAGCTAGCCAGTGAAAGGGGTTCAAATCTGTCCGAATTAAGCCACGTCAAGACCCAGGGTAGGTCCCAGCGAGGAATCAGAGAGCGGGGAACCGGACGCTGCAGTCCAAAATGTGCCATCAGGTCTGCGAGATCTTTACATGCGCCAGGGTCCGGGTGGCCTAGATGACGGTAAGTGTCCGCAATCATGGACAGGTAACCCCGTATCGTGATGGGAGCGAGGCCGAGGTCTCCAAAGAGCCAGATGAAGAAGTTTGCGAGTTGTGGAGTAGTTAATTTGAGGGGTGAGAGATGTTGGTCCGAGCACCATGACTGGAACACTCGCCACTTGCCCTCGTAAACACGTCGAGTCGAGGGTCGACGGGCTGAAGCGATCGCCTCCACTGCAGCACCCGAGAAACCTCTTGCGGTGAGGGCTTGCCGGACAATCTCCAAGCGTGAAGAAGGAGTCTCTCCGGGCACGGGTGGAACAGCGGCTGGCGAGGCTGCTTGAGCATAGTTCTCGATGTGGGGAGACGAAGGGGCGGACCCGTGGCGAGATAGAGAAGGTCGTTGGTCCAAGACCTGGTCCAAGAGAATGGGGCGATCAAGAACAGGATCGCGTTGCAACCTCTGAGCTTGATTAGGACTTTGGGGATGAGAACCGTCGGTGGAAAGGCATACGCAATCAGTCCGTCCCACGGAATGGATAGCGCATCGACCGCCCAGGCGAGAGGGTCTGGAATGGGGGAGACGAAGAGGGGAAGTTGATGATTCCACCTTGTGGCAAATAAGTCGATCATGGGAGTCTCCCAGTGATCGCAGATCAGCTGAAAGATGTCCGGGTGAAGAGTCCATTCCGTGTGGAGAAGTTGGCCGCGTCGAGAGAGGGAGTCGGCCAAGACGTTCAAGCGTCCGGGGATATGTCGAGCTCGGAGAGAGATGCCGCGGTGCTCGCACCAGCACATCAGGCGGTAGAGGAGAATGCAGAGATCCGGAGAGTGGGTACCTCCCTGCTTCTGAATGTATGAGACGACCGTAGTGTTGTCCGACAGGACAAGAAGCGTCTGGTTGCAAAGGTGGACTTCCCACACCATGAGCGCCTGCCACACTGCTTGTAGCTCGAGCCAGTTGATGTGTCTGTCTGTCAGGTCCGGGGTCCAGAGGCCGGACGTCGAAAGGAAACTCGGAAGCAGGTGTGCACCCCACCCAGCGAGACTCGCATCCACACAGAGCGAGAGCTGAGGGGGCGGTGAGGCAAGAGGGACTCCCGAAGCTAGCCAAGAAGTGTCCATCCAACGCCGTAGGTGAGAGTGAAGGATTGGAGACACCGGCACCAGGGCATCGAGGTCGCCGGAGGATGGCCTCCAATGAAGCAGGAGGTGTAACTGAAGTGGGCGGGAGTGAAGACGACCCAGGGGGAGGAGATCCGCCGCTGCATTCATCAAGCCGAGGAGTTGTAGCCAGACTCTGGCGGGAACGGATTCCGACCGGGCAACCCGAGAAGTGAGGGAGGTTAACTTCGTGATCCGAGGTTCTGGTAAACACACACGGTTGAGGTCGGTTGCAAATTCCATCCCAAGATGAATAAACCGGCGAGATGGAGAGAGGTCCGACTTGCGGGCATGGAGTAGAAATCCCAAGCGGGACAAGAGTAGGAGTAGAGCGTCCCTGTCCATCCGCAGCACCGACTCCGACGCATTCCTCATGAGAAGGTCGTCTAAGTAGTTGGAGATCGGACTGGAGGAGGACTGTCGAGCCTTGGCGACGACTGCATCCATGATGCGAGTGAAAACCCACGGGCTGAGGTTGAGACCGAAGGGAAGGGCGCGAAACTGGTAGATCACGCCTTCGAAAGCGAAGCGGAGATACCGTCTGGATGCCGGATGTATGGGAACATGGAGATACGCATCTGAAAGATCGAGGCTGACTGCAAAATCCATAGGTTGCACAGCGGCCCGGAGCGTCCGGGTGGTCTCCATGCGAAAAGTCGGAGCCAGTATAAACTTGTTCAGCGCCGAGAGATCGATGACAGGACGCCACTTTCCGTCTGGCTTCGGAACTACGAATATGCGGCTGTAAAATGCCGGGGAGTGGAGACGAGACACTACCTCCGTGGCAGCCTTCTGTAGAAGGGAGGCCACCTCTCCGCGCAAGGCGATAGCTCTTAACTCGTCGGATGGAACGTCTGTCCATACCGGAGATCGTCTCAACGGCGGAGGGGAACGGAACGAAATCGAGAGACCCTCGGAGATGGTAGTAAGGACCCAAGGGTCGTCCGGTAGCAGCGCCCGCCATACGTCGCTGCAAAGGGCCAGTCTCCCGCCGACCGGAGACTCCCGAGGGGTCGGCGGGAACTGGAACGGAAGGTAGTCATTGAAACCTGCCGCGCCCTCGACCCGGGCGGCGGGCAGGCTTGGGCCAGGAGGGGATAGAGGTCTGAACGGGTTTACCGCGGCCGAAAGCGGGAGCCCTCCGGGACGCGTTGGAATGACGGGGAATGAAGGTCGAAGAGGGTCTGGAGTTCCGCAGGGCGCGACCCACGGCCTTGCGGGCGGCGTGAAAGCGAGAAGTGGTAAAGCCTTTGGGCCAGCGGTCTAAATTTCCGTCCTTCACTTTCTGCCAAGTCTCCCCAAAGAGGAGACGTCCACCAAGAGGAGCCCGACGCAGTTGAGACTTCAAATCAGGGGGCAATCCACGACAGGCTTGTAGAACGGCATCCCGACGCATGAGATCGCAGTTAGCAGTAGCCGCCATCGCGTTGACGGAAGAGTGATAAGCTGCCCGGTTAGCCGCGACCGCTAAAGTGAGGAGATCACCAAGAAGGGGTGAAGATTCTCGTGAGTCTTCAATGCGACGAATAAAAGCTTGTGTGATAAGCTCCAGAAAACCCCCACAGGCCAAGGTGTTCCGCACTAGGGACGCCGTCTTATCCAAACCACGCGGGAAAGTGTAACGTAGCTTAGAGTTGCCGCCAAGTTGCGCCACAACTGGAGGGTCCAACGTGGGAAGTGCGCACTGAAAAGACTGTGAATGGCCCGCGTACCAAGATTGGCGGAACGCGATGTCAAGGTCAGCCGGCCACTTGCGGTCCGTAAAAAAGGAGGGATCTTGTGAATCCGTGTGTAGATGAGCGGAGAATGAATCCCGCATATCTTGAAATCCAGGCGGTTGAGGCAGCGACTTGAATCTCTTATGTTGCCGGTCCGAATCAACAAAGGCGGACACCTTCCGTTTGAGCGGGGGGGACGGAGGGCATTCGTCTTTCGGTAGGGCGGCCACGACAATACGAGCCGCTTCATTAATGCCAAGAAGCGTTTCCGTGCGCGACGACGAAGGGAGTGTAGTCGACACAAGCGCATCCGATATATCAGAGTGCGGCGAAAGGGAGCGGCCGCCAAAGTCGAGGAGATTAGAGACCGAATCCTCAGGAAGTAGACTAAGGGTGTCCTCCTCGCGTGTAGGGAGGGAGATCCGATGGAGGGTCCGTAAAGGAGAAACGGCGCGGAGCCCGTCCGGATGAGAAATTGTAGCCACCGGCGAACGTCGTACCGCGGGAGGATGGCGAAGCGGGTGCAGGGGAAAGGTATAAACGGGAGGGGGGGACCTAGAGGGAACCGTGTGACGTGAACGGGGAGAACGACTGCGATGACGGGAGCGGCTGCGATGACGGGAGTGGTGGACACGGTGAACTTTACCAGCGGAGGTCCGAATACGGGGCCGAGGAGGGGAAGGGGACGGGTGACGGGACGGAAGGGGAGGGGCAGACCGAGACAAGCTGGAAGCCGAACGGGGAACCGAAGCGGGAGAAGGAGATGAAAGGGAAGATGATGATGAATGCCGAGGACGGCGGCGATCGGAACGGACAGTAGAACGATGCTCCTGACGGTAGTCACCCGACGCGTGAGTGTGTGGAGTATTGGAGGTCACGTGAGAAAGAAGAACACGGTCATCAAACCGATGACGCCTGGACCGGGATCTCGCGCCAGTCTCTGTACGGCGGGTACGTTGCCGCATAGGCGGCTCTCCGTAAGAGCACGCAGACTTGTGCAAATGAGATCGCATACGACGATTTTCGGACAATGGACTGCGCGAAGCATGTCGTGTAATGCGTGCCCCCGGAAGGCAAACGCTACGCCCTAAGGCGGACTCCCCGTAAGAGCCAGCAGGCGTTGTCCGTTTAGAAATCTTTGTGGATGAGCCAATGTGCAGCGGCCGACAGCGCAGTTGATCGTCACGGTCCATTAGAACGCGACTAGCTGCGGACAACGTACTACGCGAATTATGTCGCGGTATGCGCGCCCCCGTAAGGCAAACGCTAAGCCCTAAGGCGGACTCCCCGTAAGAGTCAGCAGGCTGTGTCCGGTTAGAGAGTTTGGAGGATGAGGAAATCGCCAGCGGAGGATGATTCAGCTGATCCGCACGGTCTCCAGAAATTCGATTAAATTTGGACAACGTACTACGCGAGGGTTGTCGCGGTATGCGTGCCCCCGTAAGGCAAACGCTGCGCCCTAAGGCGGACTCCCCGTAAGAGTCAGCAGGCGGTGTCCGATTAGAAGTGAGGGAAGATGAGCGAAGCTCAAGCGGCCGACGGCTCAGTGGATCCTCACGGTCCGCGCCCACACGTTTGGAAACAGCGCCAAGCACTGATGTGGGCTCTAGGAAAGAAGCCCTGTCACTAGGCGAATGCGGACGCTCGCGCCTGTAAAGACTCCAAAGCTGCGACCATTGCTGCTCGGGCCAGGCGGCGCAGACGGTGCAAGTATGGTCCGAATTGCATCCCGTACAAGGAAGGCAAAAATCATGATCGTCACACGGCCACCGGAAAGATCCACACTTGTCGCAGGTACGCACGGGGTTACTGCAACATACAAACAGAAATAGCAGGCGACTGGGCGCAAGCACTCGGAATGCGCGAAAACGAGAACGAAAGCGATGCGCGATCCGACGAAACAAACGGAAACAGGCACCCGGGCCGGGGCCTTGTGAGGGAGGGGCCAAGACCTTACCTCTCCTGCGACGTGGCGACGGATGGAGGAATCTCCATAGCCGGAGCAGTAAACACCACAGGGAGTACCTTCCTTTGTTTGTTTTGTTTTAGTTTTTTTTTTTTTTTTTTTTTTTCCGTTATCACCAGAACGAAGAAAAACACAGTTCACTCGAAGCACAATCCTTGAAAAACACACACAGGCACATAAATCCAAGCACACAAGTCGGAAGGAACACAGTAATCCACAGAAAGAAGAGCAGGGAAAAAACCGTTAGCAACGGTCGGTGGAGCGATAGGCTAACACGTCTAAACTTCAGAGCTAAGTAGAAACGACTGATTTGTGATTGGGCCACGTAGTGGACGCATCATTGGACTGGGACGGGAGGCTACTCTCAGCCCTAATGAGGGTTCCCCGAGTGCCTCCCGGGTGGTGAAGGAACACAACAAGTTCTTAGGCTAAAATTGAGTAAGTAGTAGACACTTCCAGACAGTAATGTCATCGGTAATGTTTTTGAGGAAACAAACAGCATCTCGCCGCATGAGGTCGCAGTTTGCCGCCGCCGTCATCGCGTTGACCGAGGTGTGGTAGGCTGCGCGGTTGCAAGACACGGTCAAGGCTAAGATGTCGGTCAAGAGCGGTGCGATGGTAGGGCTCCAAGCTTCCTCCACCCGTCGAACTATCGCCTGAGTCGCCAAGTCCAAGAACCCTGCCGAAGCTAGCGCATTGCGGATGAGTACCGCCGTCTTAGTCAGTCCAGGGGGGAATACCGCTCTTTCTTTTTGTCGAGTAAGGCCCGCACAGGAAGTCGCTGAGGGATCCACCTCTGGCAGAGGGCAAGCAAAGGCCTGAGAATGTCCTGCGTACCACTTCTGCTGGAAAGCTATCATGAGGTCCGCCGGCCACTTGTGGTCCGAGAAGAATCCCGTATCTCCAAGCGAACCCTGAAGTAGATGAGTCGACAGGGCATCTCGGATGTCCCGAAATCCAGGCGGTTGTGGTAGAGACTTGAAGCGCTTGGCGTGACGCTCCGCGTCCACAAAGGCCGAGGCTCTCTTCTTAGCCGGTGGAGAAGGAGGGCAGTCTTCCGCCGGTAAGGTAGCGGCAATAAGTCGCGCCGCTTCGTCTAACGCACGCATGGTCTCCGTTCTGTGTCCGAACGATGCTGGGGGAACATCCGTTTCCTCCGGAGAATCTGAGTGCAGGCTCGGCGCGGCGTCCAACCAGGCGGACACCGAGTCTCCAGGAGTCAGGCTGACGGAGTCCAGAACACGAGCGGTGATTCCAAGCTTGTCTGAAGCCCTCCCGGGATCCGCGGGCGCAAGGGGGGTCGTGTGGTGCCGCGGCGACGAAGCCATGTTGGGAAGAGGAAGTCTTCCATCGGTTGCAGAAGGCGAACTCCTGGGAGCACGGTGCACCCGCGGCGAGCGGCTGTGACGCGAAGAGCGGGAACTGTGCGAAGTCCGCCGGGACCGACGTGAGTCCTGTTTTGTCCGTGTCGCTGAGCGACGCCTGTCACGGGGGTCCCGTGAGGCGTGATGACGAAAGGAACGAGGGCTAACATGACGGTAAGAGTCCACTGTACTGGTGTGCCGTCTCGGACTCGATCTCCTTTGAGTGTCTCTGCGTGGTAAGGGGTAGCAACTCGAGTCCGAAGAGCTAAGCTCTCTCGAACGAAAGCGGCGATCAGGATCCCGACGTGAGGTCGAAGGTCGTCTTTCCAAACTATATCTGCCGCGTGTGCTGTGGCCCCGCGCTCGGAAAGGCGAAACAGAAGCATCACCCCTAACCTGGGATCTGGAGGTAGTGCGCGTGTCCAAACCCGGCTTGTCCACCCTGCGGGGGCCTGCGTCTCGCAAAGGCGGAAATCTCTCTGTCTGTCGTTTGTCCGCTCTATCGTGCGGCGAGGTGGCCACCAAGGCCGCACTCGAGGGCGTGTTTCTCTGCTCATAATGGACCAGAGTCCCCGACAGCCGTCCCTCCCGCAGGCGCTTATACTTGTCGAGCCTGCGATCTTCCGAGCGAGCGAAGGCTGGTAGCGTCGTGGTGTCGCCAAGTGCCGCCATCTCTGCGGCCTTATCAATGGTTGCCGCTACTAGCACTAACGACGTGTTAGCTAACTCACCCGCTGACGCATTTCCAGGTTCCGGTGCCTTGTCCGCCACAGGTAAAGGCCCTGCCTTGGGCCCCCCAAGGGTGTCCGTGGTCGTCTCTAAAGATCGATCTCTCGGCGGTGACCTATGGTCTCTGCGGGACAACGAAGTCCCTATGTAACCTCTAGAGGCCTCTGACCGGCGCTCTCTGGTAGGCTTTGTACGCTCTCCGTGGGACAACACAGTCTCTGTCACCGACTTGGGGCCCACCTTCGTACATTTGGTCGTCTCTGCCCAGTTACTACTGCCAGGACTGGAATGGTCTCTGCGGGACAACGAAGTCCCTGTCACTGGCTTAGGTCCCACCTTTGGGCCTCCGGTCGTCTCAGCCAGGTCACTTCTGCGAGGCCTGGAATAGTCTCTGCGGGACAACGAAGTCCCTGTTACTGACTTTGATCCCACCTGTGGGCCTCCGGTCGTCTCAGCCAGGTTACTTCTGCTAGGCCTGGGATAGTCTCTGCGGGACAACGAAGTCCCTGTTACTGACTTAGGTTCCACCTGTGGGCCTCCGGTCGTCTCAGCCGGGTTATTCCTGCTAGGCCTGGAATAGTCTCTGCGGGACAACAAAGTCCCTGTGACTGACTGGGTTTTCTCCTTAGGGCTGGCCGTCCGCGTCGGCCGGTCTTGCATAGGCCTCGGACGCTCCCTGCAGTAGAAACGCCACAGGTCTGACCACGCTTCTTCCGGCCATGAGGCGCAGACATCACAAGTATGGGTTGAATCACAACCGGAGCAGGGAAGGCAAAACTCGTGTTCATCTGAGGGCCATTGAAAATCCCGACACATCGTGCAGGTACGAACCTGGTATCTGAAACAAGATAGCATAATGAAGGACGAGCGAGCGTGGCCTCTAAGGACACGCAAGAAGTGACTGCGCGCACAATGTATCGAGCCTACTCGAAAAACGAAGCGAGTGCACCGCACGTGCCGACGTTCGGCGCTCTTTCCCCCCCAGAGCGCCGGTAGAGGGCATGTACCGAGATGTTACCTGGCCATGTCGAGATCGGTGTCAACCCACGTCTGTCCAGCGAAGTGAAGACCCCGACGCAAGTGGTAGCTCGCCGCGAAGTCCGACCGGGCAGCAAGTCGAAGCCGTGCTCAGAAACCGCAAGGCCCAGTCCCCACTGCTAAGTTTCCCGTCACCAGAAACCGCCAGGCACAGTGTCGAACAGACCCAGGCGAAGACAAGTAGCCGCCGAGTGAAGACGCAATTCCAACCAAGGTCGAAGACCGGTTCAAGTCAGTACGGAGCTCGAAGTGGACACAACCGAACTCGGCGCCAGCTAAGAACTAAACTGAGGTATGACGGGTATTTTCGCACCGGATGGGAAGAAGGGGAGGCTATTCTGGCGGGGGCCTATTCTATGGCGCCCCACTCCTGCCAACGATACCGTATACGGACACAACCAAATTTGGCTAAAATTAGGCTAGCTAAGAACCATTCCTAAGTGTAATACCATCGGTAATGTGTTTTGAGAAAACAAACACAGTCAGCGTTCAATGTCAGAGAAAGGGTTAATACTAAAAAAAAATCTGATCACTGTAAATAAACAGACAAAGAAATAAAAACAAGCCATCTCTTACTTACCTCTCACCACTGGCTGAAGAAGACGGGGGTTTGGAGGGAATGCCGGAGATTTGGGAAGACAATTTGGTTTTGGCTGCAGTCTGCTGCTGTACCCGAACCTCTGCAGCGTCTGCTAAGTGCATCAATGTCTTCCGCTCTGAACTCTCCTCAAAGTTCTTACAACCAATGCACTTACAGAAACTGGAGCACATAATTTTTGCCTGTAATTCAAAGGAAACCATAGTAAGTCAGCATTATCCTCTAGATCTTTTCTACTCTTTCACAAACTAATTAACCCTTTGGTTGTCCATAGCGATTTTGTCACAATGATTCTAGCAGGAATCGTTGCAACATAAAGCACTACGGACAGTCAAAGAGTTAAATGCAGACCCAGTTAGCAAAAGATCCTCACGCTGTGCCTGGGCTCAATTAAGCCAAGGATTTATGCACACATACATGTACATAATCATTTATACTTGAGAAACAAAGTTTCATTTCATTTCGATTTTCTCTCTCAACGCCCATTTTTACTGTACATTACAAGCAGCTTCACCAAGTATTCTTTGCAAGCAGAATCTGATCGGCAGAAAGACCTGAAATTTGATCAAGGACTTAATCCTTCTGCTGTCCATAGCGCTTCGCCTTGATAAAAAGCAGTATGGACAACCACCGGGTTAAACTACTTTTTTCCAAAATACAAAGAAAGAACAAAAACAAACACATGTAGATTTTTCTTGATGTATTAAAGTTACATAGAAAATTCTTCACGAGCAATGGCCAAAACAAAGACTTACCTCATAACATTCACAATAATTTTTCAAGCACCCTGAACGTTTGCAATTGCAGCCTTTGTTGTGTCGTCTGTTTCCATCACTGTCTTTACCTTTACCTGCAACCATTGTGAAAGTTGTGATACCATTTGAGGGAAACTCAAAACGATTTATATAAAGTTAAAACAAGAGCACGAACATGCTATGAATTTGAACTAGAAAAAAATGAATTTTTCTCTAAAATGTATTTTTTGGAAAAATACTTACCGATGACAGTACTGTTAGGAATACTGATCTAGCTAGCCTAATTTTAGCCAAAATTGTTGTGTGCCTACATGGCAGGGGAGGCAACAAGGAGCGCTATAAGCTAGGCAGTACCCTGGGTAGCCTCCCTTCTGTCCTCATCCGGGCATGCGCCCACCGGAATCGCCATTCTGTTTCTGAGCGAGCCAGCGGCAGCGGGGCAGGCGGGAGGGTCATCCGAGTAATGTCATCTGTAAGTATTTTTCAAAAAAATACATTTTAGAGAAAAATTCTTTTGTTTCCTCAAAACACATTACCGATGACATTACTGTTAGGAAGAATATCGAAGAGGAGGTGGGTGCCGCTTAGAACGCCCCTAACCCCTGGATAATATCGAGACCCGCCCTCCCTGGTACAACCTCCCGATAAGTTTAGCTAAGATACCTGCGGCACCTGGGGTGCCGGGAGGGAGTGTTGTGCCGCCGTAAATTCTCCCACCAGTGATATGTTCTCGCGCTGGCTGGAAAGGTCCCTCAGGTAGAATCGGGCGAGGGTCGACTGATCGCCAGCCCACTGCCGCCACCAAGTCTTGACTGCACGTTTGTGGTCAAATGTGAGCTTTTGGCGATGGCTTCTGACCTCATGTGCCCTGATGTTCATGCATGTGGCTGTATCAGGAGCGAGGTCCTGGTAGGCGGATGTATTATCACCCATCGGAGCCCGGACGTCGACTGTGCTCGCCATTCCACGGCCGTCATGATATCTGTGACCGCGCAGCTGCGGCTGAGCGCTAGGCTAGCGGTCATGGCTCTGACCTTATGTGCCCTGATGTTCATACGTTTGGCTGTATCAGGGGAGAGATCTTGGTAGGCAGATCACCCATCGGAGCCAGGAGGATATTGTCTGGGCCGAGGTGTCATTTCTACCTGGGGACAGAGGGAGGAAAAGGCGGGTGCGTCCCCTGTGTAGCGGCTCGGTCCGCCGCAGGAACACATGTAAGGCTCTCACCTGGTCCTGTTGTCTGGATTCTCGGGTAGAGCCTGGACTCCTCAAGGGCTGGACGGTGACCATCTGCGGGGCAGCCAATGGAGAACAGGTCTTGGCTAGGAAAGCCGGGTCGGACAGCAGTTGCTCAGAGCCGTCCGTTCGCAACTGTGGGCATGATGGACGTGCAGAAAGGCATGTAGCTCGCTGACCCTGGCCTGGTGACCGCGCCAACTGAAGTGGTTCGAAGTGGCTAGAGTTGAGCCCCATCTGCAACCAGGGTAGATCCCATCGCGGTGTGATTGAGCTGAGGGCCGGACATCTTAGAGCGAAGCGCACCATAAGGTCAGCCAGGTCCTTGCAGTTGCCAGGGTCGGGCCGTCCCACATGCCGGTACATATTGGCTTTCATCGCGAGGTAGCCGCGAAGATGATTGATGCCTGAAGCTGGTCGGTGAAGAGCCAGAGGAAGAACTCCGCCAGCTGGGAACCGTCAGCTCCGTGGGAGAGAGTCGCCCTTTGTCACACCAGTCGCACAGGACTCGCCCCTTTTCTTTGTAACTCACCTGGTCTGCGGGCTGTAGTGATAGTTTCCCCCGCTGTAAGCGAGAAGCCTCTAGAGGCGAGGGCTTGCTGCACAAACTCCAGGCATGGAGTAAAAGTCGCTCGGGGCACGGGTGGAAAGGGCCTGCCGAGGTCGCTTGAGCACTGTGCGCGGGGTGTGTAGCCCCAGCAGGGGGCTGCGGAGATGTTCAGGAGGTCGGTGGTGCAAGACCTGGTCCAGCCGAAGGGAGCCACCAGAAACAGGACTACGTTGCAATCTTGAGCTTGAGCATGACCTTGGGGACGAGAACCGTCGGCGGATAGGCGTACGCGACGAGGCCGTCCCAGGGAATGGATAGAGCGTCGACTGCCCAGGCTAGTGGAACTGGCATGGGGGAGACGAAGAGAGGAAGCTGGTGAATCCACTCGTCGTGCAGGGGTCGATCATGGGGGTCTCCCAAAGGGTGCAGATCAACCGAAGATGTCCGGCCGGAGGGTCCACACGGTGTGTAGAAGCTGACGGCGTCGTGAGAGGGAAACGGCTAGGACATCGAGATGGCCGGGATGTCTGGCTTGGAGAGAATGCCGGGATCTTCGCACCACCGGAACAGCTGGTAGAGAAGGATGCAGAGGGGCGGGGAGAGCATCCCACCCTGCTTCTAGATGTAGGCGACCCCCATGGGGTTGTCCGAAAGGACGAGCAGCTCCTGGTAACGTAGACGTCCCACATGCTGAGTGCTTGCCAGACTGCCGTCAGTTCTAACCAGTTGATGTGCTGTACCGCGAGGTCCGGGGATCAGGTGCTGGAGGCCGTGACGAACATCGGTAGAAGGTGAGTGCCCCAGCCGTAGAGACTTGCGTCGACGCACAGGGAATGCTGGGGAGGGGGAGGAGGCGAGAAGAGAGGAACTCCCGTCGCGAACCAGCCAGGCTCCGCTCAACGAAGGAGATGTGGAAGGAGCATCGGTAGAACCGGCACAGGAGCCTCGAGGTCGCCCGTCAAGGTCGCCAGTGCAGGAGAAGGTGCAGCTGAAGCGGGCGGTAGTAGAGACGGCCAAGGGGGAGTAAGTCTGCTGCCGCACTCATCAGGTCCGGAAGCTGAAGCCACCCTCTGTCGGAGACCATCACCGTCGGAGGTCAGGTTCGCCAACTCCTGAAAGCGTGGCTCCGGTAACTTCACTTCGTTAAGCTCGGTGCGAAACCATCCCCAGATGACCGAAGTGGCGGGACGGCCCAATGGCGGATGTGCCCACGATGAGCAGGAAGCCGAGTCTGTCGAGCAGATCTAGCAGCTCATCTCGACCTGCTGCCAAACTGGCCTCCGACTGGTTCTGCAAGAGAGGACCTGGTCCAGAAAGTTTGACGGAGGACTCGAGGACGTCCGTCTGGCCCTGGCAACGACGGCGTCCATGAAGCGGGTGAACCCCCAGGGGCTGAGGCTGAGGCCGACGGGTAGAAACCGAACTGGTAGCCCACAACACTGAAGGTGAAGCGCAGGTAACGTCCTGAGGTGGGGTACATGGAGACGTGGGGATAAGCATCCGACAGGTCTAGGCTGACGGCAAAGTCCATAGGCTGCCCAGCGGCGCAAGGCAATCGGGCAGTCTTCATGCGAAAAGGCGGGGCGAAGATAAACTTGTGTAGGGTGGACAGGTTGAAGACGGGACACCACCAGCCGCCCGGCTTGGGAACCACGAAGAGGCTGGGGAGACGTGTCGCGATAGCACCTCCGCAGCGACCTTCCGAAGCAAAGCAGCAACCTCGTTGTGTAGTCTCTGCTTGGAACCCCTAAATGAACTCAGTTAGTCTGGTCTATGGAGAGAGATGCTCCTCTGCACAACAGGTCTGTAGTACTCACCACTCTTCCCGTATCCGTACTGTCAGCGACTCCTGAGTTGCTGCAACGCATCCACTGTCACACCCAAGAAACCTCTTGGTGCGAGGGTTGACTGTCCATCTCCCAGCGTGCCGCGCCAGCCGCTATGTGACTGTATAACCAGTTGCCGCCAGGGTTGCGATCTACTTGGCCGCGGAGCTGAGGCAGGGTTTGTCGTGCGTCTCCAAGGACAGTGATCCAGCGTTACGGTCATTAAAGGCCTACTCACCATGCCATCCCTGAGCTTGTGGAGCGCCTAGGTACCCGTCCTGAGGGGTGAGGGGGTGGGGGGGAGCGCGCTGCTGCATCTTAACCCATATCAGCCTGAGGCTAACAGCTTCAACATGTGCCCTGCCATACACAGGTTACTATAGAAAAATTAAGAATACAGCCCCAGGCCTTAATGGAAGGCTAGGTTGGATTAGCGTGAAGCCTAGCGGCGTCAAGCCACTCCGGCGCTACCCTTTAACTATTCTTATTTGAACGTATGTCACCCTTTGGTGGACAGGATAGGGGTTAAGATGACTTCCACCATACCTGTTGTTCCCAGGCGCAGAGCTGCCAACCCACCATCATGCCAAAGAGTAGCATCCAGAGCTTTTTGGAGTAGCATTTAAGAAAAAGGAGTAGCACAAACGCAGACGCGCCAAAGAATGAAAATGTCAAATATAATTTTTTTCATACAGCACTGCATAGGCATAATTATAAGCAAGAGTCTGATATTATAATCAGTTTAATGCTTAACCCTTTCATCGCCAAAGGCGCCGCACGGCAACTTCACGGCCAAACGCCAGTGCCGCCGCGAGGCGACTTGTTTAGCAGACGCCACTGTCGCCGAGCGGCGACTTTGCATATAGAGTTCACAAACCTGGTTGAATCTTCTCTACATGAGACGAAAACCGTTCCTTCTAACAGTGTCACGTGACACAAGGCTCCACGCTTTGAATCGAGCTGATTTTCACGCAGTTTTCACGTGATTTTTGGAGTTTTTTGAGAAATTAACATGGCCAGCACATCGTTCCGACCGTCTTCTAAAGCATGCAACAATGCAGAGCAAGCTGCAGATTTATTTTTTAGCGGTACACTGCCGGATTGCTCGCTGTTGACAGCGATAGTGGCAAAGAGTTTTTCCATGATGTTGGCGGTGTTTTTGAACAAGAAGCTGAAAATGATATCGATTTTATCCCTGATGATTCCAATGAAATAGACGATGGAGATGATTGGGGGAGTGGTCAGTGGACAGTGTGAAATGTTGTGATTGTGTTGGATTTTCATGCATTATGACTATGGATTTACCTTCAATTTGGTGAGTAAATCATATTTGTTTCATGAGTTGATTCATTTTTTCTTTCCTTATCTTATTCTCCTAATATTTGTTGATTTGTCCACAATGATGATGCTAGATTGAGCGTATCACACAGGAGAGTGCAGTTCGCACATTCCAAATCTATCTTCCATCAAAGATATCTTTTTCCACTACTTTCACAGAATAATGGTATGAGAATGCTTTGATGTTTTGTTTAATTGTCTTCAATTTGGTATCTCATTTGATAAAATAGGAAAAATGGTTCAGAAGTTATGGATGTTGAAAAATGGTAGGGTGTTCCTTGTGTGTCTACACTGCTGCACTGCTGGCATACAGCAGCCGCACTGTTCTGACAGTCTAGCAGGCAGGTGCACACACGCAATGTACAGTTGGCGATGAAAGGGTTAAGAAAGAATCTGAAGTAGTCAAATAACTGATTGATCGTCCTCTGCAGTCGCTGGCTTGAAATAGGTGGTGAGCAGTTTGCTCGGCTTTTCCGCTGCGTTCCTCTTGTGTGTGGCTCCACATGTTTCTCGATGTCAAACCGACCCCCGTGAGCAATCGAAAAATCGGAAGCACAGTACGTGCATCTTGCTGAACAGTTATTTGCAGATCTGACGATGCAAGGAAAGTCCTTGGTGTAGTCTGCTTTGAATTGCTGACAACTGGGTCGAGACTTTGGTGCCTTCTTTGGGGGAGTAGCAGCAGGATCGTTAGTTTTTGCGGGTGCCTTTCGCTTCGTCGCCATTTTCACGGTAAAACGATGCTTTGGGTGCTTCCGGCACTTCCGCCCCGGGGTTGAAACGCAACGCGATTGGTCGGCTACAGTACACGATTCTACGTGAAGGTCAAAGGTTTATTTTCAGTTCAGTTCGTGGCTGGCCCGCGAATCGCTCGCGTTTTTATGAATGGACTTTTTTTTTTAAGGTCTAAAAAAAAAAATCACGTCAATCTTTTCAAAAATCGTAGTTTTTCCGGCCGATCGTAGCAAGCATGTCGAAATCGTAGCATGCTACGCCTAAATCGTAGTACTCGGCAGGTCTGCAGGCGGTTATCCAACCAAGAAATAACCGCCCCGAACGGCGTAACTTTGGTGAACAGGCCAACCGGGGCCATTGCAAAGGTGATTGTCTACGCTAGGAATCCGTTCCTCGAAGGTGCCCATCCACGGCCCAGGCTTGTGGCCTGGTCTGGAGGCGACACAGGAAACCGCTTCCTGTTCAAACAGAGGAGGACCGGCTGATCATCAAAGTCTCCTCACACGCATAGAGGAGTTGGAAGGCAGCCGGGTGTAGTAACACTCTTGGCGCTGCCGCTGCCGAGCGCCAGCTGCACCGCCATCACTCCCACCAGCGGAAGTATCTGCCTGCGTGTTCACTCGTTGCTAACCCGCTGGTATCTGTCAGGTACCCCCCGCCTAGGTGGCAAACTGAGTGCTGGTCCTCCGCCTGGCAGCTTTGGAGATGTCATCGCGAAGCAACGCCGAACCAGAGCCCTCCGGGGCCCGACTGAGAGCATATTCCTCCACCACTCTTACTGGCGCGCGGTGGGAAATCGTCTCTTCTCTTTTACTGCAAGCGCCGCTAAGGCGTCCCGTTGAGTCACCGTCACGCTGGGCGGGGGTCTCATCCCTGAGAACGGAGGCATAAGGGGTGAGCCGATAGCGAGTCCCGTGCAAAAGGCAGCGCCAGAATTGCGCTGCGATGAGGCGACCGGGGGCGCCGCGGGAAATCGCTGCGTCGGTGAGTGCGTGGTAGCCGAGTGGGAACCCTGCCTGGAATGGTGTCAAAACATGGCAGTCGAACGGGTGCTTTCGACGGCGCGACCTGCGCCACGGCGAACTCAGCAAGAATCCACGCGGCGAGCGAGGCGGCGAGGCACGATGGCTGACAGAAGCTGCAGTGTTGATTCTAGGATTTCAGAAAAGGGAGCCCAAAGGCTCCCTCTAATCAAAAAAGGGAGCCCCTCAAGATGTAAAAGGGAGGCCCTCAAATCGCGTTGCACTGCTTACTTTAAAACGACATATATACACACATTCATACATACATACATACACACACTTATTTCTTGTAGATCCTCCTGTCCTTCTGGTCTTTCCACAGAGCTGCTGCAGCTGTGAAGTCATGGTCAGTGACAGGGGGTCCTTCACACTTGATTCTTTCAGCCTGTTTCTTCTGGCTGTTTTGATGGCATTCTGGGCACTGAACCCACGCTCACAGTCTGAAGTGTGATAGGGCATGATGAGGGCTAGCCTGCCCAGGGTGAGGATGTTTGGGAAACTGTCCCTGTGGTAACTGTGGAGCAGCTTCAACAAGGCCTGAGTGGAGTCTCTGGGGTACATGTTGCTGAGGACTGACTGCTTCACAACAGACCACTCCTCTATGCAAGCAGCTCTGTCCACTAAGGGCTTGCTTGTCTTCTCTCCCCTCTTAGCAGGCTGGCCATAGAAGTCAGCAAGTAACTGTATCTCCTTCACCCCATACTCTTCCTGCTGTTCTTTGCTGAGGAATGATAGGGGTCGCATGGAGAGGGCACTGAAAGCACTGGCCACATCTTTTGTGTCTGATGGAAACCTCAGGTCAATGTTCTTTGCCAGGTTGTCGCAAAACTGGGTCCTCACTTCTTCAATTTCTTTTGTCACTGCCCTCAGGTTCTTTCCAAAAGACAATTTCTGCTTTCTGTACTTGATTTCTTCGACTTCCCCCTGGCTGTTTCTTTTAGAATCAAGTTTTTCCAGTAGCTCTGTCTGGTGATGAGCGGTTCCTTTTTTCAATTTTTTTATCTTGCTCTGCAGGTTGTCAAGGGCAGGGTAGACACATGCCACATCCAAGTTTTCTTTCTGCAGCTGCATGGACAGCTGGGCCAGAGATGGGAGGATGTCCATCAGGAAGGCCAGCACTGCCAGGAACTTGTAACTTTGGAAAGTTTTCCTGAAAGCCACTGCCTTAGAGTCGTCATGGCTGATGAAGTAGGTGACCAGAGATGCCCAGGACAGCAATACAGCTCTCACTGCTTCGAAGAAGGCCAGCCACCTGATCTCATGGCACTCTTTCACTTTGAGGAGAGGATCCTGAAGAACTTTCTGTATTTCCTCAAGTTCACATTTTCTCTTGGCAGACTTGCTTCCCCCAAAGTAATAATAGAGATCACTCAGAGTGCTCTCCACCTCATTCAAGTAGGAAATGCCCTTAGAAGCCTGAGATGTTGCCAGGTTGAAACGGTGAGCCATGCAGTGGATATTGATGCAGTGTGGGCTGTGCTCCTTCATCAGTGCTGCCACCCCATGCTTCTGCCCCATCATCACAGCAGCACCATCTGACCCGAAACCCATCACCCTTGACAAGTCAAGCCCTTCGGATTCCAGAGCCTGCTTCACACTTTCAAAAAGGACCTTTGCATCACTTTTTGGGTTTTCGATTGTCACATTCTTAAAGAAGAAAGTGTGTGGCACAAAATCTTTATCCAACCCTCGGACATTGATGACTAAGTGCTTGGAAACAGAAATATCAGTGCTCTCATCAACAAGCACAGAAAACATATCTGCCTCTTTCAAAGCTGACAAAATTCTAGTGTGGATGTCTGTTGCAACACATTTCTGAAAATCTTCCCCAGATGACCTTCAAGAAGAGTATGTGGCATTCTGCCCAACACACAACTTTGACACTGCTTCACAGCCTTGGAGTTTTTGCAATTGGATCAAACTGGGATATTTCTTTATTGCCACGTCCTCTTTTGCCATCCAATACAGAGTGAGCATGGCCCCAACAACACTGTCATCTGCACTGGCCCGACTCCTTTGGACAGCAGACTGGGAACTTACTTACGCCTGTCACCCCTACCCGGGTATAGGCCGTCGACGAGAGACCTCCAGCAACTCCTGTCCTGTGCTTCTCCTTCGATTCTACTCCAGGTGGTTCCCAGTCTCTTGATGTCTGCTTGGAGGTCTCGACGCCAGGAGTTTCTCGGCCTACCTCTTTTCCTCTTTCCCTGGGGGTTCCATGACAATGCCTGCCTAGTGATACTGGAAGCTGGCTTTCTCAGACTGTGACCGATCCATCCCCATCTTCTTCGCCCAATTTCATTCTCTGCTGTTATCTGCTCTGTTCTCTCCCAGAGTCTGACGTTGCTGATCTTCTCTGGCCAGTGGATTTTCAAAATTCTTCTAAGGCAACTGTTCATGAAGGTCTGTACTCTGTTGACTGTGGTTTTTGTCAATCTCCATGTCTCTGCTCCATATAGGAGAACTGCTTTTACATTGGAGTTGAAAATCCGGACTTTGGTGTGTTGTGACAGCTCTCTGGAACTCCACACTTTTTTCAACTGGAGAAAGGCTGCTCTGGCTTTACTGATTCGTGCTCTGACATCTGCATCAGTGCCGCCTTTTTTGTCTATGATGCTCCCGAGATAGGTGAAGGACTCCACCTCCTCCAACGGGGTGCCAGCAAGCAAGACTGGTTCTTCCCTGGTTGCGTTCAGCCTCATTGTCTTTGTTTTCTGTTTGTGAATGGTGAGGCCCACTTGGGACGAGATGTCAGCAAGCCTCGTGGTCTTGTCCTGCATTTGTTGATGAGTGTGGGACAGTAATGCCAAGTCGTCTGCAAAATCGAGGTCATCAAGCTGTGTCCACAGTGTCCACTGTATTCCACTTCGTCTGTGCTCTGTGGTCATCTTCATGACCCAGTCTATGGCCAGTAGGAAGAGGAACGGAGACAGCAGACACCCCTGCCTGACACCAGTTCTGACCTGGAGCTCTCTGGTGAACTGCCCTTCGTGGATCACGCGACATGTCATGCCATCATAGCTGCTCTTGATCAGGCGGACGAGCTTTGTGGGTACACCGTAGTGTCGTAGGAGTTTCCACAGAGTCTCTCGGTCCACGCTGTCAAATGCTTTCTCATAATCCACAAAGTTGACGTACAGCGGGGAGCTCCACTCCAGAGACTGTTCCACGATGATGCGGAGAGTGGCGATCTGGTCTGTACATGATCTGTTCTTCCTGAATCCTGCTTGCTGGTCTCTCAGCTGGGGGTCAACGGAGCTCTTCATTCTCTCCAGGATGATCCTGTTGAAGACCTTTCCTGGTACTGCCAGCAAGGTGATTCCTCTGTAGTTGGAACACTTGCTGAGGTCGCCTTTCTTGGGAAGCTTGATTAGGTACCCTTCCTTCCAGTCAGCTGGCATCACCTCCTCTTCCCAGATCTTTCCAAACAGTGGGTACAGCATCTCAACTGTTGTCTCTAGGTCTGCTTTCAGAGACTCCGCTGGGATGCCATCTGGCCCTGCTGCTTTGCCATTCTTCAAAAATGCCACTGCTTTTCTGATCTCTTCCCGGCTGGGTCTGTCACAGCTGATGGGTAGGTCGGTCTCTGCCGGCTGGATGTCGGGGGGGTCGGGTGGGCTAGGTCTGTTCAGTAACTCTTCAAAATACTCGGCCCATCTGTCGAGTTGGTCTGCTCTGTCTGCAATAGGCTTGCCTTCTTTGTCTTTTACTGGTCTTTCTGTATGGCCATACTTACCCGACAATCTTCTGGTAATGTCGTAGAGCTGTTTCATGTTGCCGCTGCCTGCTGCCTTTTCTGCCTCTGCTGCCAGGCTGTCTGTGTAGGCCCTCTTGTCTGCCCTGATACTCCTCTTCACCTCGCGGTTGGCTTCCGAGTATTCCCCCTGTGCCCTTACTTTGGCTGCTCTCGTGCGACTGTTGTTGACCGCTGCTTTCTTCTGCTTCCTCGCTTCTATCTTCTTCAAGGTCTGTGCCGACAGCCAGTCCTTGTGGTGGTGTTTCCTGAACCCTACAGTGTCTTTGCAGGTTGAGTTCAGCGCCTCTCTAACTGCCTTCCACTGCTGCTCTGTGGTGACCGCCTCCTCTTCATTTACTAGCTCCTGTAGCGCTTGAAACCGGTTGGACAGCACCAGTTTGAACTCTTCTCTAACTCCAGTTTCTCTCAGGAGGCCTACATTATAGCGCTGTCTTCTTGTTGTCTCTGTGCGGCTTTTCCTTAGCTTGAGCTTTATTCTTAAGGTAAGCAGATGGTGGTCTGAGGCGACATCTGCTCCCCTCCTCACTCAAACATCTTGAAGGGATCTTCTAAATTTCTTGCTAATGCAGATATGGTCTATTTGGTTCTCTGTTGTATGGTCAGGTGAGACCCAAGTTGCTTTGTGTATTCTTCTGTGTGGGAAGATGCTGCCTCCAATGACAAGTCGGTTTAGAGCACAAAAGTCTACAAACCTCTCCCCGTTCTCACTCATCTCCGAGCCTAGTCCCTGTCTCCCCATCACCTCTTCGTATCCGGTGTTGTCCTCCCCTATTTTGGCATTAAAATCGCCCATGACGATGGTGATGTCTCGCTCCGCACATTTGTCCATGGCACTCTGGAGTCGGTCGTAGAACTCTTGTTTCTCTTCCTCGTCACTGTCATTGGTGGGCGCATAACACTGGATGACGTTCAGCTTGAGCTTTTTCTTGGTTCTAAAGGCTGCTGTTATAATTCTTGGCCCAAGAGGTTCCCAGCCCATCAGCGCTCTCTGTGCCACTGGTGACAGCATGAGTGCTACTCCTTCTGTATGGGGGGCATTCTCCTCTTCATGACCTGAATACAGAATCATCTCCCCACTTAACAGCCTTTTCTGGCCAGACTGCGTCCATCTGGCTTCACTGATGGCTAGCAGGGAAAGGTTGTACTTTTGCATTTCCGCTGCTATCTGGGCGGCCTTGCCGCTCTGGTACATGGTCTTGATGTTTCATGTGCCCATGGTTGTATCCCTGGATAGAGAGAGGCGGCTCGGTCCTGTGGCTTCCGAAGACTTCCGGCTTTCACCACAGGACGTCATAAGTCTTCTGGTAGAAGAACCTTCCTCCTCCAGGAAAGGAATTACTGTTAGTCTTTTCGTCGGCGTTTTTGTAGCTATTTCCTTTTTTGCAGGGTGGGGAAGCTACCCCCACGCCCAACCCCCTTACTAGGAGGACCAGGGGTTTTCTGTCGGGGTCACCTTCCCTTAGACCATGTTGGTTCACGGCACCTTATTTCATTCGGTGCACCCCTCTCACGAGGGACCCCCTATCCACCACCCAGGGGACGCGCCTCAACGCCGTATGGTCCCAGCGCGAGGAGGGGATTACAGTCCAGGTTTTATATGCACAACTCACTCCTCTTGTTTGTTTGCCAGACCACTGAGTCATTCGTGGACCCACCGCTGAATGCCCGACTCATCTCTAAACACCTGTGCGGAGGGGGCAGTTACAAGCTTAGTAAGTAACAATTTTACTGACCTCTGTAGCAGACAGTTTGCGCTTTGCTTGGATTAACTCACGGGCGCAGACGCGGGGCGGTCCATCGGACGTTGTTGGCCAGACTCGGTGGTATTCAGCGAGCTGACGAACACTGTAGACATCCGGTGTTGGCCAAGCTCGGTGTACTGTTTTACCAGCGAGCTGATGAACACTGTTATCGGAGTACTATGTTGGCCAGGCTGGGTGTCACATAACCCCAACGAGCTGACGAACCCTCTGGCTGTAGCCTTAGGCTCTGGATCCGCGCGTGGGTCCCGATTCATGAGTGTCCAAGGTGTCTCCTCCACTGAAGCGGCCAGGGCGGCAGCAGGCGTCCACTCTCAAGCTGGGGTCGTCATTCCCGCAGAAAGAATCGCCAAGCTGCTAGCACTGCTCCTCCCGCCCGGGGGTGCAGGCGCCGCACAGGTGAGTGGAGGCACAGGCGAAGCACGGTAAGCAGACATCGTGCGAGTCACTCGGCCACCGGAAGTCCCCACATCTCGTGCAGGTGCGGACTTGACCACTGCAAAACATAAACAGTCACTGGCGAGCGAGCGTGGCTCCCCGAGGCCACGCACCAATGCAAACGCATGTACAAGTTTCAAAACCGAATCCGCTACACGACCAGTGCCGACGCCCGGCGCTTTCCATCCCCCCTTCAGCGCCGGTCGCAGGCACTAACCGAGGTTATACTTAGTCATTGCAGAGAGGCGGGCGAGGCAGCGCAGTAGGGACCAAACATGGAGTAGAGTCACCCATGCTGACCGGTCGCTTGTCACGGCTTTACCAGCCAGTGCTGGCGCCTAGCACTTAGTTCGCTTCCAGCTGCCAGAGAGATAAGGCGCCGTGAGGTCACATTCCACTCTCGCCCGCTCATTCTATTTATATCACACTTGGTACACGGCTCTACAGTGTGACCGGCGCTCTGCCGCTATAACAACTACCTACTGGTTTGTATTCATAACACATCTCTGCCTAAAGTGACTGTTGTGGAAGCAACATCGTTCAAAAGTTGAAATTCTCACTTACACACAGATACCAAACATGACAACATTACGACTTACACTTGTGTAGCAGGTTATGATGAAAATAAAGGGAACGCGAATTTGTTGATGTATGATGTCGGTGTTTGTTGTGAAATTGACAAAGTTCCCACAGCCATAACACGAAGACGTAACTTTTCCCAACGAAACACACTTGCATGCATAAGGGTCAGCATGCCTACAGTAAGTATCACTTACCGGATTTTCGTTCCATGGTGGGGGACGGAAGAAGGAGGGTGGTTAATGAGGTCACTGACAGGTCGCGTGTTGTGCGGTACACGGTGTGACCGGCGCTCTGCCGCTACCTACTGGTTTCTATTCATAACACAAATCTGCCTGAAGTGACTGTTGTGGAAGCAACATCGTTCAAAAGTTGAAATTCTCACCTACACACTGATACCAAACATGACAACATTACGACTTACACTTGTGTAGCAGGTTATGGTAAAAATAAAGGGAATGCGAATTTGTTGATGTCGGTGTTTGTTGTGAAATTGACAAAGTTCCCACAGCCATAACACGAAGACGTAACTTTTCCCAACGAAACACACTTGCATGCATAAGGGTCAGCATGCCTACAGTAAGTATCACTTACCGGATTTTCGTTCCATGGTGGGGGACGGAAGCAGGAGGGTGGTTAATGAGGTCACTGACAGGTCGCGTGTTCTGGCATTTCTAGCCCGCAGCCGTTTCGGTACTCCACAGACTGCTATTGCCATCCCGAAATGCAATCAGTCCATAAAACAGGTCACAATATTCAACAGTGTTTTTAAACATACCTTGAGGTTTAACACATTTTCTGACGCACTAGACATAAGAACCGAATACCGAGTTTCTGTTCACAGATACACAACTCCGGCGCCGTCTATGCGAGAATTTTTTTCTGTTTGACTACTGGAGGAATGACGGAGTGGAGGACGGGTGACACGAGTGTCATGTGCTCGGTCATGAGCAGTCTGAGTTTTTCCTCCTCTGTCTGCAAGCCATATGTCCTGCTCTTTAGAATGTTAATGGTAGCGTGACTCTCTTCACCTCCCTGCTCACCATGAAGCGCCAAACCAAATCCCCACTTTGTCATAAATTCAATGCAGTGACATTCCAGGATGTGTTGTTTCGGAATGATGCTACTGGCTGGAAAAGTACTTAAAAAAAAAAACGCATGTAGTTTGCAATCTTGTCATTGATGTCTTGCATTGATTCATTTCTGCTCTTCACCGGCAGTTTGTGAGAAACATTAGTGTGGACTTGTGAGTACAGGTCGTTCAGAATTCGGAACTTTAAGGATATGTCATGCGCTGCTGCATGAAGTTTAGGATCATCCGTCAGCTTCATGGTATTGCTGATAACACTGTCACCAACATCAGTCAACACATCATACTTCAAGTAACGTGGCAGTGGTTGCCAACAAACGAACGGCCATGGTATGCTTGCATGAATATCTTATTCCTCTTTAGTGCTTCGTCAAGGCCAGAAGTGACAGGCCCGCACAGAAATGGCAACTTTGTCTCTTCTCTCAGAGCTTCTATTTTGTCCTCGAATTCTGCTACCCGCTGCATCTTCTGCTCACGTCGTTCATCAAAATGCTTTGCACTCTCATTGTGTCTCTTGTCACTCAACACTGCAATACCCTCAGTCAGCTGTTTTCTTTTTTCCAGTTCTTTGATGACTCTTACTTCTGAAATGTACTTTTCAAAAGGTGTGTTTTCATCATGTGCCTCCTTTCCCTCGGCCAGTCTTTCAGCAATGGCTTTATCAAGTTCGTGGCATTCTTGCTCAAGGAGGGAATGATGTTTTTTTTACTATACCTAACAGAAGATGGAGGTATGGTGGTGCCGTTTGCGAAATCTCAACATCAAAGATTGGTTCATGTACAACATTGTTGTAACCCTTGGCATTCTTTTTGTCTCCTCCTGCACGAATGTATCGCCTGTAATCCCTCTTGATGTTGTTCAGAGTTCTTTTTTTCACTTGTACTCGCTCATGTGGAGCTCTTTGTAGCCGACTTTTCGAAGCTGTGCACCAGAGACAAGTTTTGACCAAAAAGTTTGAGGAGAAAATCATAATCTCCAAACAGAAATACACATATCTGTTTTTCTTTCCATTTCATGGTTTGGAGAACTGACACCTGCTCTTTAAACGGCTGCAAAATTGTTTGAAGATTTTCATGACTGTCTTTACAGTTAGCCATACACACCAAAAACGTATTGTGTTTAGAGTTAGGGTTTTGGAGATTAGCAACTTGAAGCATTGTTTTATAACTGTTACCGCCATGATCGCCTCCTAGTTTTATCCAAATTTCATCTTTTGGTATTTGTTTATGCCATTCAAGAAGATTTGCAGCTTCATACTTGTTAAGCAGTTCAGGAACAAAATGTGTGAGATCTTCTATGTATGCGACAGGCGTTTTCTGGCTTTCCTTCTTGTTCGTGACTTTGTTTTCAAAGGTCAGATTCTTTTGTTCAATGGTCACTCTGCCACAGAGTGCTTCCTTCTGGGCCTGCCTTTCTTTTCTTTCACTTTCAAGGTTGACACCAATACTTCTCATGAAGCGTTTGTATGTTCTGTACTTGGACCAGCTTAATCCTAGATTGGTTCTCAGCGCAATACCCTGTTTTCTACAGACATACACGGATCGCCTATGGCCTGCTCTGTCTAATATTGCAGTCATTTTTTCATTTTTTTCTCGTCTTAACTCGTCAGCTATTTGTTCAGCTTCGTCCACCTCTGATCCACCAGATATATTCGCTCTAACATGGGCTAGCACCTTCGACCTTCTTTGTATTACGGCCGATGATGCCACTGTTGTTGGTTTTCTTGGTTTGGGTATGTGCATAAAATACAAAGGCTGTCCTCCAGTCTTGCAACAAATTGTGGCATCAGCTGATTCATTAAGCATTGTGTGGTTTAGTGCCGTCTGATATTTTTCTTCCTCCTTTGTCAGTGGCATCTGCAGTTCCTGGATAGGTCGAAGGCTGGGTCGTTTGATATGTGGAGATGTGGCTATATCGACACCCGTTTTTTCAATGGGTGAAATGGCTATTTCATGCGTCCGCTTTGCTGGTGGAGATGGGATCCACACTCTTTGTAACGGCGACGTTTGAGCATCGACTGTGCATGGCGTTTTACGGGGAGTAGACGTCGGCGGAATGAAAACTTGTATACCACTATCACCTTCATTAGTGCTGTTATTAGTGTCAGTGTTATGAGTGTCACATTCCGCGGATTGAAACGATCGTTTCTTTCCATGCCGCGAACCCCGCTTTGCTGGTCGTCCTCCTTTACCTAACTGCATGAAGTGAACACACGCGACACATTCTTCAACACTCGTATTTGGATCGAACATGGTCCAAATGTGTTGTGATGAGGCAATATCAGACGCCGCATTTCGCGTTGTCTCCTCGGGCACGCGTGTTTCAGTCGAGTCTATCCGTTTCATCCGACTATAGCAACTCCTACACATTGTTTTTGAGTGCATCATGTCTTTGTCTTCCTGGATATTAATTCCATAACACTTGTGGAGTAAGTGTTCATAATTGATACAAAGAAATGACTTTTTAATCACTGTGTTTCTTTTGTGATCTCTCGCCACATATTCTGCACAATGCATTTACTCTCATTGCATGGAACACACCTGTGTGTACACAGACTGTACGCGTTTCATCAGACTCCATCATGATCAAAAGTTAAATCAAAAGTACATTTACAAGGTTGACTGTTAGTGTTACACTATTTCCCAAGAAAGAAACGTGGCTATCTCCTCCAATAGTATCCGTGTAACTAAGCCCTCTCTTTTCCCAATTCCGGGAGTGTACACTAAGGCGGATGTCTGGAAATTGTCTGTCGACACCTGTCAGTGACCTCATTAATTACCCTCCTGCTTCCATCCCCCACCATGGAACGAAAATCCGGTAAGTGATACTTACTGTAGGCATGCTGACCCTTATGCATGCAAGTGTGTATCCTTGGGAAAAGTTACGTCTGTGTTATGGCTGTGGGAACTTTGTCAATTTTACAACAAACACCGACATCATAAATCAACAAATTTGCGTTCCCTTTATTTTCATCATAACCTGCTACACAAGTGCAAGTCGTAATGTTGTCATGTTTGGTATCAGTGTGTAGGTGAGAATTTCAACTTTTGAACGATGTTGCTTCCACAACAGTCACTTCAGGCAGAGATGTGTTATGAATAGAAACCAGTAGGTAGCGGCAGAGCACCGGTCACACCGTGTACCGCACAACACGCGACCTGTCAGTGACCTCATTAACCACCCTCCTGCTTCCGTCCCCCACCATGGAACGAAAATCCGGTAAGTGATACTTACTGTAGGCATGCTGACCCTTATGCATGCAAGTGTGTTTCGTTGGGAAAAGTTACGTCTTCATGTTATGGCTGTGGGAACTTTGTCAATTTCACAACAAACACCGACATCATACATCAACAAATTCGCGTTCCCTTTATTTTCATCATAACCTGCTACACAAGTGTAAGTCGTAATGTTGTCATGTTTGGTATCTGTGTGTAGGTGAGAATTTCAACTTTTGAACGATGTTGCTTCCACAACAGTCACTTTAGGCAGAGATGTGTTATGAATACAAACCAGTAGGTAGTTGTTATAGCGGCAGAGCGCCGGTCACACTGTAGAGCCGTGTGTACCCCACAGTACCAAGTGTGATATAAATAGAATGAGCGGGCGAGAGTGGAATGTGACCTCGCGGCGCCTTATCTCTCTGGCAGCTGGAAGCGAACTAAGTGTCAGCTATGGTAAAGGCGTGTTGTCGGTAAACCAAGTCTCAGGAACAGTACAAGTCCACTGAACACAGAAACTCCGCCGCTAGGGAGCCCAAACGAAGAATAATCCGAGAGGGAGCACAGAGCACGACGTAAAAGCTCAAGTCACAAGTGCCAAGCCACAAAACCGGTCACACTATACGAAGTCCAGACGCAGAGTAGGCACACAACCTTCCACGGCTAAGCTAAGAAACAGAATGGCGATTCCAGTGGGAGCGTGCCCGGATGAGGATGGAAGGAAGGCTACCCAGGGTACTGTCTAGCTTATAGCGCCCCTTGTTGCCTCCCCTGCATGTAGGCACAAAACAATTTTGGCTAAAATTTGGCTAGCTAGATCAGTATTGACTATTCCTAACAGCAATGTCATCGGTAATGTGTTTTGAGGAAACAACTGAGCGGTTAATAAACCCAATACTACCTTTTCCACTGTAATTAAGCAAGCACCACCATGGCAACTTAATAATTTGAACATTGTACCTATATAACCCTACAGCCAAATTTTAGGTGTTACGATGGACTGCTCATGATAATTCAAGGGTAGTGCCAGAAGAGCTTGGTGCCTGAAAGGCACTAAGCTCTTCTGGCACTACCCTTGAATTATCATGGGCAATCTATCTCCTGCTGTAGGGTTTTGGGGGTAAATGGGTTAAGGTGCACAGTGTCCAAAAGTGGACACATAAGGTTTAAAAATCTATTAACCTACCGAAAATTGCCACTCACCCATCCAGCAGATGATCAAATTTATAATGACTGTCCAGCTGTCTTGTATGCTCGTTTGCCCATAACCCTGCATTTCAGACTAAACAAATATTTGTGGTGCTGACATATTTTAATATTTTCATTCAAGTGTAACTCACTGGTTGGAGATTTTGAGAGGCGTAATAAAAAAGAATAAAACCTACTTCACATCTGCTTATTATTTATCATGTGGTGGGAAATTTAAAATTGTTTCAGGCTGATTAGTTTCATGTGCTGACCCTTTGGCTGTCAATAGCACTTTTTGTCAAGGCGATTCCTGTAGACAAAGGCTTAACGACATAACTAGCTGGCTTGAATTGTTATATTTCCCCACAGTAACTCCTGCATGGCCGAGTTATATTTCTTACCAAACACCAATATTTCTGATATATTCATACAGTGAGATATGAGACTGACCTATTTTGGGGTGAAAAGCCATGGGATTGCGATCGAGACAAGACTTAATAGCCCGTGACCGCTCTTCTTCGTGTTCCAAGTTGTTGGCACAATTTGTGCAGTTACAATTATGGCAAAACTCCCCATTGGCAAAACAGTCACAGTACCTGAAACCATGAAATAAACATGCAGGCAAATGTCAAGTCAGTTAACTTTTTCGAGACGTGCCGCATCCGGATTCGCGGCGTAAAGCCGCGAATCCGGATGCGGCACGTCTCGAAAGAGTGAATAAGTTATCAACCCCCTTGCGCACACAGCCAACAGCACTGGTAGCTGCATGCACATGGGGATGAACCCCTTCACTGCCAGTGCATGACAATCTATTCCTCTTGCAGTTGAGTAGTGTTCAATTTATCCTAGCAGTGAAAGGGTTAAAGCAAATTACAAAATAAAATTGAATCAGAATGCAGGCTTTCTGCTAGGATTTGAGACAGACAGTATGAAAGAACTCATGTAAGCTCCAACAGTCCATTGCATACTTGTTATTGCTACCAGGATAAGTACATGTATCCGTAATGATCCCAAAACTGCACCTCTACACCAACATATGACTGATGTAAGTAATCGCAACAGTGTAAACATTTATGTGTGCGTCCCAAGGTTGCGAGCATTAAACTGTTCTTTGTATTCCTAAACTGGCTGGAAGCTGTTTTCTCCAAATTTTTGTCTGTTCCATGACAGATGTCCTTCCATTCCTGTTAAAATGAATCAAATACCATGAATTTTCCATTATCAGAAAGCCTGAGATTGAAAGAAATGGGTGGCATCATACATGACAAAGACCATCTACATTTAAATGCAACTATCAACAGACGATTGTATAAAAGAGTGCAGTACGTACAGTTTCAAACATTGTGACTTGGTGCAGTTGCACGGTTTTCTAGGTCTTGCTCCTGTTGCCTCCAACATTGTACTGAAAATATAAAACAAGAAAGGTTAAGCCATTATGGCTCATGTGTATGACCTATTTACATATATATGTGTGACCTTTGTGACAATAAGGGCTGGCTTCTGCACCAGCAAAATCCATGTTTTCTCAAAATGTAAGCATTTGTCACACATCTGTCAACCCCCTCATGACCCTTGCAATGAGTTGACTAAATTTGTATGCATAGGAAGGTCTTACCATCAGGTATACCTGTACCAAATTTGGGTTTGAAGTTGTGAATAGTATTTGAAAAAAAAACCAACACATCTTTTATTAAAATATGGCTGTTTTGGGTGTATTTCCTGAGCTCTTGTGACCCTTGACCTTTCCAATGGATCAACCAAATTAGTATGCACAGAAAGGTCTTCCTATCAGGTATCTCTGTAGCAAGTTTGGTTAGTTAGTTATTTGGGTTTAACGCCGAGCAGGCAACTAAGGCCATCTCACGGCGGGACGGTTAAAAATCTGGTCAGCCAGACTAAAAGAAAGGTCTTAAGACATGATGTAAATATACCTTAAAAATATATCAGGCTAAAATGTCGCACAGGTCTTTAAAGAAAACGTCGACAGACTCTCAAAAAGGTCAAAATAATAGAAACATCATAGTCTATAAACGCTCAAATCTTATTAAAAATATGGCACTCTCTCAGAAAACTGAAGATCTTGTCCGGCGGCACATCCCGGAACAAAACCTTCAAGGAGTCTGCTGTGAAATGTTTATGCCTTGTGTCGATTAGATCAGCACAAGACAACAAAAAGTGTTGAACAGAGTACTGCTCGTCGCAGGCATAACACCATGGACGCTCCTCCTGTTTTAGTAAATAAGAGTGCGTAACATACGTGTGCCCGATGTGGAGCCGAGCAAGGACAGTTTCCTCACGGCGGCTGCCACAGCGATAAGGTAGACAACTTAGGAAGGGCTTCATGCAGCTTGTTAGCTTCCTCTTTGTCCCACTCGGACTGCCACTCACGGGCTATGTACGCACTAGCCACATGTCTAAAATCACTATAAACAGTCTGTGTGTCAAGGACAGGGTCATTGCGTGCATCGTTGGCAGCAGAATCTGCGATCCTGTTGCCTTCGATGCCCACATGCCCTGGCACCCAAATAAAAATTATATCATAATATTCCTTCATCAAGTCCGCGTGGAGCTCTCTGATCTGCACCAGCAGTGGGTGGTCATTTCCCGTGCCCTGAAGGGCCTGCAGGGCAGAAAGAGAGTCAAACAGAATCAGGAAGTTGCTTTTTCTAGATCGATAAGCATGTCTGAGTGCCAGCAGAACCGCCTGCAGTTCCGCACTAAATACAGATGAGTGGTCTGGGAGGCGGTGCTTAAATGGGCGTCTAGGATGGCGAGAGGACACTGCGGCCGCAGCCACTCTCCCATCCTCAGTGACCCATCCGTATAGATACCACAATAGCCAGGAAAAATTGAAAGCAGTTCATTGAGGCTCTGTTGGTATATGGCTGGTGGAGTAGAGTCTTTCTTGTGGGCAGTCAAGTCCAGCAAGATGTCAGGAACTGGTAAGAGCCAGGGTGGAGTGATGTGTTGCAGGGATTCCAAAACTCTGTCCAGGTCCAATCCAGCCGCCTGCAGATGAGGTCGGACACGGAAAGAAAGTGGACGGACAGCTCCTGGATGGGTATCATAAATCTCTGCAAACGATGGTTTAAAAACACAATCATAGGCAGGATTGTCTGGATGGGCCTTCAGTTTCAGAACGTAGCTGAGCATGAGGTGGATGCGGCGGAGCTTGAGAGAAGGCTCCCCTGCCTTGGCATACAGACTAGGAACTGGAGACGTCCTGAAGGCCCCAAGACATATCCGCAGACCCTGATGGTGAATTGTGTAGCACAGACTTGGAAGCTGAACCATACACCACAGAGCAGTAATCCAGTTTGGACCGAACAAGGGCCCGGTACAGTCGAAGTAAGACAGTACGGTCCGCACCCCAGTCAGTACGACCGACGACACGAAGAACGTCGAGAGCCTTCTGACAAGAGGTTCTAAGGTAATTAATATGGTTGCGGAAGGTAAGTCTTTTGTCAAAGATGACCCCCAGAAAGTTTGCCTCCGCGGCCACCTTAATCGGCACTCCAGCAATGCTCAGGCTAGGTTCTGGAAAAAATTTCGTCTGGTTAGTAAAATGCACACAGACAGTCTTGGAGGGCGAGAACTTGAATCCATTGAGAGACACCCACCGCTGGATGCGATCAACGCACAGCTGCAAGCGCCTCTCAAGGGACGCAAGTCCTCGACCACGTGCGCACAAAGCAAAGTCGTCAACAAACAAAGAGCATTCAGAATCATACTTGACGGCCTTTACAATGTTATTAATTTTAATACTAAATAAAACAGGAGATAGAATGCTGCCCTGTGGGACACCCATCTCCTGTTCAAAGGAGTCGGAGAGGGTGGAGCCCACACGGACATGAAACGACCGGTTAGACAAAAAATTGTGAATAAAAACGGGCAGATGCCCTTTAAAACCCATGTCCAACAAGTCAGACATTATTCCATACTTCCAGGTAGTGTCATATGCCTTCTCAAGATCGAAGAAAATTGCATAGACATGCTGCTTGTTGACAAAAGCATCTCGAATAAATGATTCAAAGCGGACTAAATGGTCAGTTGTACTACGTTCATCAACAACAGTCTGAGAAGGCTCCTCGGGATACGCTGGCCGGACAAAATCAGCAACGAGGAATTGTGGCAGCGGACAAAGCAGAAGCCTGCAGAAGTGGAGCTTCAACAACGCCGCTGGAGATGGATAGGTCACACACTACGCAAGCCAGCAACCAACACCACAAAGCAAGCCCTAAGATGGAACCCACAGGGAAAAACGAAGAGAGGTCGGCCACGAAACACCTGGCGACGTGACCTGGAGACAGATGCCAAGAAGATGGGCCACACCTGGGGACAGCTGGAGAGACTCGCCCAGGACAGAGACGGCTGGAGGGACCTTGTCGGCGGCCTATGCCCCAGGGGGGGTGATGGGCGTAAGTAAGTAAGTACTACGGAAGCGCCGGAAACCGCACTGGAGGTCTGTGAGGAGACCCTGTGACTCAAGATGCCACACCAGGCGGGCGTTGACCAGGCGCTCCATAGTTTTACATAAACATGATGTCAAAGCGATAGGCCGGTAGTTGCCTGGGTCGGAAGGATCCTTACCCGGCTTGGGGATCGGTACAACCACAGCCTGGTGCCAAGACGGCGGAAAATGACCAGTTCTCCAAATATGGTTAAAGGCCTTGAGAAGTACAAAGTGACCTCTCAGGCAGATGCTTTAGGAATTGATAGTGGATGGTATCTAGGCCAGCAGCAGAGTCATTACATTTCTGCAAGGCTTGCTGCAATTCGGATAATGTAAAAGGGGCATTATAGTCTTCTGAGTTATCGGACTTAAAATCACAAATACGAGACTCTCGCTTCTCCTTCTCTCTCTGGAAGAAGGGTGAATAATGCTCTGTTGAAGAATTATGGGCAATGGTGGAGGCAAGCAAATTGGCCACAGCTTTTTTATCTGTGACCATCTCTAAGATGGCCGACAGAAGCCGAGCCACCCCTGCCCCCAATTCTTCGAACAGCCCTCCAGACTTTCTGGGACGGAGTCCGAGAAGTTAAAGATGAGACAAAGCGTCTCCAGGAAGTACAGCGTTCACGTTTAAAAATGTAACGGGCTTTCGCCCTCTGTCTTTTAAAGGTTAAAATATTCACTTGCGACGGAGTACGGAAAGCATGTCGCTGAGCAGATTTGCATATTTTTTGGGCCTTGCGGCACTCCTCATTGAACCATGGTACTCTCGGCTTCCGAGGGATTGATGCGGAAGTTTTAGGGATGGTTTCACCCGCTACGTCCAACAAAATAGTAGTAAAACAAAAAACAGGTTCTTCAGCTGACATGACCACCTCCTCTGTAACACGAGACTGACAGAGGGAGGCGAACAGAGGCCAGTTAGCTTTCTTGAGATTCCAGCGCCCCACAGGCGGATCCTCCCCACAGCTGACCGACAGGACTACTGGGAAGTGGTCACTACCACACAGGTCATCGTGAACCTTCCAGTCAAAGTCTAGCATGATTGATTGATTGATTGTAAATTGCTTAACGTCCCGACAGCAACAAGGCTTTCTCAGGACGTGCCTGCACTGCTTGTGAAAAAAAAAAAACTAAACAGAAAATTGAATGTATGTCGCCAGCCGGTCAAATACGTTAAATAAACCTACAACATGGGGCCTAAATAAAGCTAAGACCATTTAGCAACACACATCCAATATCAAGAGCTACAGGCAGTGCAGACAGTAGGGAGAGTTTTAAAAAGGCAAATACAGGTGAATGGACAAAGGGTAGACAGAAACACATGCCCCAGAATAGAGAGAAAAACCCACCCTGTGGGGCTGACCAGGGTGACCCTGGGAACTAAAAAATACCTAACCCCACCCAAGTCCCCCAGGGCAGACCCGGGTGGGGGAAAGTCTAGCATGAGAGAAGGATCACACACAGTGAGGTCTAGAACAGAACTAGATCCTGAACCTGGGTTAGAGTATGTAGGTGAACCATCGTTAAAGACACATAGGTTAAGTTGAGAAAAAACATCTTCTAACATCTGACCTCTGCCATCATAGTGGTCACTACCCCAAAGGTGAGCGTGACCGTTAAAATCCCCAATGAGAATAAAGGGAGGGGGCAGTTGATCTACTAAATTAAAAAAATCATTACAACAGACCCGCAGGGATGGTGGCAGACAAATACTGCATATTGTTATAGTCTTCTTTATGGTAACCCGAGCTGCGACAGCCTGAAGACAGGTGTCAACACTAACGGGGCTACAAAAAAACTGGTTGCTAATGAGAAGAGCCACTCCACCTGAGCGTCTCTCCGAATCAGAACCTTTATGGATAGCATTAAAACCATTAAAGGAGACAGGGTCAGAAGTCTTCAGGTAAGTCTCCTGAAGAGATATTACCGAGGGGTTATAGGACTTGACTAGAAGGCGTAATTCTTCAAAGTTGGTGTGAAAATCACGACAATTCCACTGAAGCAAAGAGTACATGGTTAGGTTTTATGTGTAGAAGAGTTCCTTCCCCACCTTTTCCTGTGCTTTGGAAGAAGTCGAAGAAACAGAGGGGGGGTCGACTTCCGGGCCTCCTCTGGTTCCTCGGAGATGAGGGGGGAGAAGCTGCCGCAGCACCAGCTACGACAACCTCCACCCCCTCCATCTGCTCCTCCAATGCAGCATATTTGTTTTGAAGGGGGACATCAGTGTCCCCCTTCTGGGCCCATACGCACAGCGGTCCCGTAACTTTCTTAAGACTTCTGGGCCGGGGCAGCGTTCCTGCCGCCAGAGTTGGCGGCCTTAGAAGGCTGACCAGAGCCAGAAGCCTTTGTAGTAAGATTGACAGGTTTGGGTGGGGGCTGAGGCTTAGGGGCAGCAGAAGGCGGTGCCACCGGACCGGCAGCATCCACCTTCTGCGTTCCCTGGCTCCTCATCACCACCGGAGGAGGGTTACTCTCCAGGGGCGAGAGGATCCGAGGCTCCGCCCCCAACCAAGAAGTTGGGGTTTGACAAGAGAAGTCTTTGGTGGGGCGCTTGCCTGCCACCGCAGCACTGAAAGTATACACAAAGTTGTTATATGAGTTTGGCGCAGCCTCAGCTGCACGAGGGCCATCAACCAGTTTTGGGGCGTCCGCAAAGGACAGCCCCTTCTCCACACGCACCTGCTGAATCCTGCACTCGGAGATCCAACGAGGGCACTTCTTGTCCGAAGCCATATGCGCCCCTGGCAATTCACACACAGGGGGATGGCTGTGCAGGACTCAGCAGAGTGTCCGGGCTTAGTGCAGCGGGCGCATAGAGCCTCTGCCTGGCGGCATGTCTTCTGCCCATGGCCATACTTTTGGCACTTAAAGCACCGGAGGGGGAGAGGGACGTACTTTTTCACTTTTAGGGAGTAGTAACCTCCCCAGGTGGTAGTAGGAGCTGTGGGGGTGCCAAACGTCAGGATGATGGTAGGGAGACGGACCTCCCTACCACCTCGTTTGGAAATGAAGCGCCTGACGTAGGTCACCCCCTGTGACTTAAGGTTCCGTACAAGTTCATCTTCAGACAGTTCGGCCAATGCTTGATCTTTAATCATTCCTCTAGAAGAATTCATCGTTTTGTGGGGAGTGACCTCCACTGGAGTGTCTCCGATGGAGGAGAGCCTCAGTAGCCCCATGGAGTGTGCCCGGGTACGGCACTCTACCAGCAAGTCACCAGACCTAAGGCGTAGGGCCTCAGGCCTGCCAACACGGCTCCTGAGGGTCTCCCCTACCAGGAAAGGGTGCAGCCTGGAAACAGGCTTCTCTTTAACTTTGCTGTGGATAATGAGAAAGCGAGGCCAGGTGGCCGACGCCTGAGGCGTCGCTTCCTCACAGTCAGAGTCACTAACGTTCTCAATGACAATGTCGGTGGCCCTGTGCCACTTTGGTGCCAGTTTTGGTTTTTTAATTTTTTCCATATTATTATAGTAGAGATATTCATCTCCCGGGGGTCCCCGCCCACCACCGAGCCCAACAAGGGAAAGTGCAACTGTCGGCGGGTCTCCAGCCGACGCACAATGGAGACTGCCCGAAAGATATACTCAAGGGGGTAAGCCCGATTGAACCGTTTAAGCCACCGCCTTCTATCACACTGTTGAATGCAGGGGAATACTGGTGTAAGGCACCTAATCAGCAGCAGAGGCTATAGCATGGTGCTCCGTATAGCAACCCGCATGTCAACAGTGGGATAGAGCTCAACGTGACAAGAGCAGATTGACTAGGCCGGTACGACTAGCCTCCCGTTTAGGCAGAAGTCAAGGCCAAAGTGGAGTGTTTCAGCCACCAGGATCCGCTTCTCCCCCCGACACGGGTCTCCAAGCACGGCAAACACTTGGGATCCAAAGGACCAAAAGCTCACGCGTATTTTTAAGGACCAATCCAACATGGTAGGACCTGGGTAAGCACAGCTCCTTAAAAACCGGACCAGTGAAAAAGACTGAACAACATATCTGCTGACATCAAGTCCTAATCCTGGACAAAGATGGCACCCCTCTGCTAGCCCACTCAGTCAGAGACTGAGGGGACTACCCACCCACGCCACGTGGAGGCTGGTGCCCAGTGGGCTGTAGCAAGTTTGGGTTTGAAGTTGTGAATAGTATTTGAGAAAAACATCTTTTGTCCAAATATGGATATTTTGGACATATTTCCTGAGCTCTTGTGACCTTTGACCTTTCCAAGGGGTCATCCAGATTAGTATGCATAGATAGATCTTACCATCAGGCATCTTTGTGCCAAGTTTGGGTTTAAAGTTGTGAATAGTATTTGAGAAAATATAAATTATGTCCAAATATAGCTATTTTTGACCTATTAACTGATCCCTTGACCTTGACCTTTGTGAGAGGACACTGAACTTGGTATGCTTAGAAAGGTCTTGCCACAAAGTATCCTTGGGCCAAGTTTGAAGACTGTGGCTTGAATAGTCTCTGAGAAAATGTCAACGTTAAAGTTTACAATGGACGACCACTGGCTGGCCCAGAACATACTCACTTTTGCTTCGCATGTGAGCCAAAAATCCATACGACTATGGTTACAAACACTGTAGATCAACAAATAATGAAAACCAAGTAGATATTCTCTGCAACCAAGAGTACCCAATGCGTAAAAGGCCATCAGGGCGCCACTGGCCAGCGCGCAAGCCAACAGCGGCCTGATGGCCTAGATCATACCACATTGCACATTTTGGGATGACCCGCTGTAAGACTAGCTACTCACCCATTGACGCTGTTTCTCTGTATGGTGTAGTTGGTAACTGCAGGATCATTGCTGGCAATGGGCACGTACTCTGATTTCTGCTGCTGTACAGTTTGCTGCGGCTGCACAGCTGGTTGTATAGGAGCTGCTTGGGCCACTGTTACTGGCTGTTTGTTTAGGTTCTGTAACTAGTTGTAAAACAGAAAATATGCAGAAATGAAAAAGAGGCTCTTTATAGGAAGCCTGGAGAAACAAATGTAGCCTGACATGGGACATGTTCATCTGCTGCCTGTTCAAGTTCTGTAATTGTTAAAAGATCAAGAACGGCAAAGCGCATGAACGATCCAGTTCTATCATAAGTAAAGGGTTTGCATTTTTACTGCAATGTTTTCTCCAAATTTATGCATTTTTCACACTTTTGTCAATCTCCCACGACCCTTGACCTATGCGAGTAGTGAACCAAAATAGTATGAACAGAAAGGTCATATCAACTACCTTTCTGCCAAATTTGGTCGAAAAGTTTGGAAAAGTTCTGAAAAAAAAGCTAAACTTCTACTTTTTCTACATCATCTGCCAATTTCTTGTGAGCCTTGACCTTTCGAGAGGTCATCCAAATTAGCATGCATTCAAGTCTTACCATAAGGCATCTCTGGACCAAGTTTTGGTTTGAAGTTGTAAACAGTATTGAAGAAAAAAAAATTGTTGTCAATAAATAGCTATTAAATAGCTAATTGTGACCTATTTCCTGATTACTTGTGACCCTTGACCTTTCTGAGGGGTCATCCAAATAAGTATGCATAGGAAAGTCTTACCATCAGGTATCTTTGTACCAAGTTTGGGTTTGAAGTTGTGAGTAGTCATTGAAAAAAAGGGTCAAAATGTGGCTATATTTACCTATTTCCCAATCACCTGTGACCTGACCTTTGAGAAAGGTCAATGAAATTGGTATGTTTAAAAAGGTCTTGTCACAAAGTATACCTGGGCCAAGTTTGAAGACTGTGGCTTAAAAAGTCTATGAGAAAATGCCAACATTAAAGTTTACCACAGACGGTGGCTGACGCATGACGACCACTGGCCGAAAGCATAGACTCACTTTTGCTTTTCTCTAAAATGTATTTTTTTGAAATATACTTAACGATGGCATTACTATTAGGAAGGTACACTTAGCTTACCGATTTCAGCCTCCAACCCCTGTGTGTTGCTACACAAACAGGGACGTAACTCTAGCAAGCAGTTACCAAGAGATCCTGAGTAGCCGCCTCCTCCTCCTCACACCAGTTCTATCTTGGCGTACTGGCGGCAAGCGGGGTAGGTGGGAGGGACATTTGAGTAATGTCATCGGTAAGTATTTTTCGAAAACTACATTTTAGAGAAAAATACATTTATTTTTCAAAAACATTACCGATGGCATTACTATTAGGAAGAATTGCGAAGAGGAGGAGGGTGCCGCCCACTACGTCCTACCCCTGCATTAACGCTTAGCAAGTCCACCCTTAGGTTCACACTCCTGACGATTTCATCTAAGCGGCACCTACGGCGCTCTGGGCGCCGGGTGGGAGTGTCGCACCATGGCAATGCCCGCCCCTAGGGCCAGGTTCTCCCGTTGGCCTGAGCAATCTCTGAGGTAGAACCGGGCGAAGGTTGATTCTACCCGTCAGCCCACCGCTGCCACAATGTCCCTCACAGTGCAGTTGCAGGCGACGCTCGTGGTAACGGCTCTGACCTCATGTGCCCTGATCCGCAGCCTCTCGCGCCCTCTGGGGAGAGGTCATCGTATGCAGATCGTATGACTCCGTGTAGCCAGATGGAGCTAGTCTGGGACGATATGTCGTTCCTGCCCGGCGCCAAGGGCAAGAAGAGGCGGGCATGACCCCTCCAAGTCTGAGGGGCTTAGACCGGTGGAGGTAACCTCCAACGCCCTGACTGGGAACGGCCGTCAGGATTCCTGGGACTGGTCACAGCCCGGCTGCGGCTGAAGTGTTATCATCTGAGGCGCGGCCTAGGGGAATCTATTCTTGGCCAAAGTCGGCTGGTGAGGAGCTGAACCGAGCCCTTGGCCCTGAGCTGCAGACAGGAGGGGTGCACGGCGAGTGCGTGTAGCTCGCTCACTCTTGATGCTGTGCGAGGACCAGCAGGAAGCAAGCCCTCCTGGCCAAGTCGGCGAACTGCGCCAAGGACAGTGGTCCGAAGGGTCTGCGTTCCGCCATGTTAGCCCCCCATGGTAGGGCCCAGCGTGGTAGCAGCAAGTGGGTCCCGGGCTGCTGGAGTCCGAATGCGCCATCAGGTCGCCGAGGTCTTTGCAACCCCCCAGGACTGGCTGACCCAAGTACCGGTACGTGTCTGCCACCATAGACATGTACCTCCTGATGTGATAGGGGCCAAGTTCTGCTGCGCAGAGCGCCACTGAATGAACTCGGCGAGCCGGGTATAGTCCGATCTGTAGAGGCGCTAGCGCCGCGCCAGAACTGCAAGGCCCTCCACTTTCCTTCCTTCGTCGACTTCTGGGTCGAAGGTCTGAGTGCTGCAGCAATAGCCTCCACTGCTGCACCCGAGAAGCCTCTAGCGCAACCTCCAGGCGAGTAATAGGAGTCTCTCCGAGCAAGTGTGAAAGGGATCCTGCCATGGTTGCTCCAGCATCGTGCGCGGCATGGGAAGTCCCCGGGGAATATCCGTGGCCAGGCGCCAGAGGCCCAGCTCTTGCTCCAACTGAATGGGGCCACCAGGAACGTGCGTTGCAGCCTCTGAGCTTCAGTAGGCCCATGGGTACCAGCACGGTGGGAGGGAATGTGTACACTGGTAGGCCATACCAGGGGCTGGAGAGGGTGTCCACTGCCCAGGCACGTAGGTCCAGTACGGGCGAGGCCAAGAGAGGAAGCTGCGTGTTCCACCTCGTCGCGAACAGGCCGATCCTGGGCGTCTTGCAGTGTGCGCATCTCATCCAAAGAGGTCAGGGCGGCGGGACCACTTGGGTGGGAGTTGTCGGCCCTGCCGCGAAAGGGAGTCCACGAGCACATCAATGTCCTGGTATATGTCTCGCCCGAAGTGAGACACCGCGATCCCTGCACCACACCAGCAGCTGACATAGTAGGATACAGAGTAAGTCCCACCCAGCTTCTGGATATACGCCCTGACTGTTGTGTTGACGGAGAGCACCAATATCTCCTGCTGCCTGACACGTGTCTCCCAGGCGATGGCCAGGAGGAAGCCGGGACGGGAAGGCACGGGAGTGGCCGGAACGAGCAGGGCCAAGGGTGCCTCTGGTGGCCGGGCAGGGAACAGGTCTGGCGATCGCACTGAAGTCCGGGAGCAGGAGCACTCCCCGACCGGACAGCTTGCGTCCATGCCTAGCAACAGGTAGGGCATGGGGGAGGAGTGATCCTCCCGACGCCCACCAAGATGGGCCCGTCCCTCTCTGTAGGTGCGACCAGACCAGCGGAGACCCCGGGACGAGGGCTTCTAGATCTCCCGAAGCCCGAGCGTCCGTGAAGCAGGAGATGCCGTTGCATTGGCGGTGAGTAGAGTCGACTGAGCGGTAACAGGTCTGCCGGTGTGCTCATAAAGCCCAGGAGCTGTAGCCAGACCTGTGCCGGAACCTCCACGGCACAGGACACTGTAGGGATAGTGCCGCTGACTTCTTTACTCGGACATCAGGTAGTCTCACCGAGTTGGGGTCGGTTAGGAATTCCATGCCGAGGTGGGAAACCTGCGGGAGGGCGTGAGGTCTGACTTCCCATGTTGACCCAGTTCATGTGGAGCAGGCCGTCGCGGTAGTTGGAGGTCGGACTCTAAGACAACCGCCGGGTCCGTGCCACCACCACAACCAAAACCTGGTGAAGGTCCAGGGACTGAGGTAGAGACCGAAGGGAAGGGCTCAGAACCGGTATACCACCCCGCGAACGAGCTGAGGGGTGCATAGGCATGCGTAGGTACACGTAGGACCAGTCGAGACTGATGGCAAAACCACGGGAGCAATGCGTCCACCTCTGTTTGCAGAGCCCGTGCCTTAACCCTTTCATCCCTGAGTAAATAAGAAGTCTATATACACTTCAGCCCTGACTTTATTTGAGAAATTTCTGTTGAAAACGGGTGTGCACTGTAAAATATTTGTAAATAATACTTTACAACAGATATCCCCATAAAAGTATATACAGTGGAGTCCGCTTAACACGAATTTCCGGGGACACGGAAAATCACTTCGTGTCTTCTTCTTCTTGTCGAACGCCGTCACACTTGGAGTTTGGCTCTCAAAATGAAATCTGTGGTCTTCTGTAGCGCCTCCACAGGCCCGTACAGTTTCTCTTGTAGAGTGGCGGGCTTCGGCCATATCTCCTCCCTCAGCGGCTGGTGGTTCCCACAGTCCTGGAGGATGTGCTCTGCGGTCTGCTCTGCTTCTCCACAAGGGCACAGGGGAGATGGCACGAGGTGGAAGCGTCTGTGCAGGTGGAAATTGAGTGTTAAACGTATTTCGTGTTAACCAATATGGCCTCAAAATTGATCACGGCCCTCCCGGCAAGGAAAAAGTGTGTAAGAGATGCGTGGATGAATGAGTACGAGGTTAAAAGTGCACATTATCGTACTAAATATGCATACCTTACCTTCAGCTCGCTAGGAACACACAAGGAGACGTGTACAGCTCACGTATTTAATGTAAAAACCATCAGGTAAAATCCATAGTAAAGTAAAAGCAACATGGGCTGAAGTACGATCTCGCATTGGTAAAAGCAACACGGTCAAAGTCATTTAATAAACGCGATGATTGAAGTCTGTCTTGCATTATTGACAGCCCGTGTAGAGAGACAATTGTGGATCTCATTAATCTTGTTTTTTCACTTCAAGCGTAATCGACTTCTGTTCTACCTTGGGGTAGCCACGATCGGTGGTTAATTGAAATGAGGGAGTGTTGGGTTGTATTGGTACACGAATGATGCATGAATACAGTTCAGAAACTCTAGCCAATGAGAAGACGGATTACAACAACTGAAGGCTATTCAGCCAATCACAGGCTAGAGTTCGTTCTGATCTGTATCATGTGTACTACAGCACGAGAGCGACACGTGCAGTGCCCCTTTCATGAATTGGTTTTCGGTGTTTGAGACTATAATCTGTGTTCGTGTTAAACAGGTGGATAATAGTGAAAATGCTCTGATTGGGAACCGAAAACAGCTTCGTGTTAAGCGAAATTTCGTGTTAAGCATTTTGTGTTATCAGTGAAATTTTAATACAGAATAAGAAGGCCGTTGGCCGGGAATGTAAAAACGGTTCGTGTTAACCGGAAATTCGTGTTAAGCGAGTTCGTGTTAACTGGACTCCACTGTATGTACAGATTTGCCATTGGATGGACTACCATTTTATGGATTTGACCACACTGTGTCGCATGTGTGGTAATGCCTGGTGACAAAAATAGTGACAGGTGACAATAAACTTGAAAAAAAGTCTTTCGTGCATGACAAGTCGCTGGTACTTAACATGCATCACTAAATAGGGCGTCTGTTACTGTGACACATACATGTCCATGCATTTCCAGCATGCCGATACAACGTAAGGCCCCTACCTTGTCACCAGATGTCAATGTTTACACCTGCCACTGATAAGGTATATCCACAGTCTAGACAACATGTAATAAGCAGCATCGAATGATGATCAGAGTGTCTGTGTTGTGTCTCGTACATGATCGGTTGGAAGTACAGTGGAGTCCGCTTAACACAAATTTCTGGGGACACGGAGAATCACTTAGTGTTAAACGTATTTCGTGTTAACCAATATGGCCTCAAAATTGATCACGGCCCTCCCAGCAAGGAAAAAGTGTGTAAGAGATGCGTGCATGAATGAGTACGAGTTTTAAAGTGCACATTATAGTACTATATATGCTTACCTTAAGGTTCAGCTCGCTAGGAAAACACAAGGAGACATGTACCGCTCACGTAGTTAATGTAAAATCCATCAGGTAAAATCCATAGTAAAGTAAAAGCAACACAGGCTGAAGTACAATCTCGCATCAGTAAAAGCAACACAGTCAAAGTCATTCAAAAAAAGGCCATGATCGAAGTCTGTCTTGCGTAATTGACAGCCCGTGTAGAGAGACAATCGTGGATCTCATTAATCTTGTTTTTTTCACTTCAAGCGTAATCGACTTCTGTTTTACCTTTGGGGTAGCCATGATTGGTGGTTAACTGAATTGAGGGAGTGTTGGTACATGAATGATGCATGAATACAGTTCAGAAACACTAGCCAATGAGAAGACGGATTACAACAACTGAAGGCTATTCAGCCAATCACAGGCTAGAGTTCGTTCTGATCTGTGTCATGTGTACGAGAGTGGCACGTGCAGTGCCCCTTTCATGAATTGGTTTTCGGTGTTTGAGACTGGAATCTGTGTTCATGTTAAACAGGTGAATAATAGTGAAATTGCTCTAGTTGGGAACCAAAAACAGCTCGTGTTAAGCGAAATTTCCTGTTAAGCATTTCGTGTTATCAGTGAAATTTTAATACAGAATAAGAAGGCCGTCGGCCGGGAATGCAAAAACGGTTCGTGTTAACCGGAAATTGGTGTTAAGCGAGTTCTTGTTAACTGGACTCCACTGTACCATTGTTGTAAAGACTATACACGTACTACACATGTGACCAATGTGTGTTGTTGGTGTCCACAGAGTCACCTTGACCTACAGGTGCACCAAGGTGTGGCATAAAAAAACCGAATATCAATTAGAACCTTCAAATTCAGCATCAGAATCAAGCTGTAAGTCATTCCCGTTGTCTGTGCCTCAAACGGTGATCGCTCCAGCTGACACTGCCAACACGTGGTTATGCTGCCACGTGGTAGGTAGGCACACATGTCCCAATACATCAAAGCTATCTGCTTTTGAAACCATGTCTCCAAACACAAAATTGTATCACTCCGAATATCTACACATCTACTCGCCATTCCGACCGTAATTCCCACGCTAGCGCCGCAAAACTGAACGCATACCACAGACGAACGTACGTGCGCACTGTCAGGACCCTGCTGAGTAAACAGGATGTGTCAGTGTGAAGGGCGAGGTCACCACACGCGCAGCGAGGCTCGCGGGTCACCGGGCGCGCGATACGAAACACGTGACACCGCTGTAGCGGTTTGCCGGGCTGAATGGTATACGAGGCCCCCAACCGCTACAGCGGTTTGCCGGGTTCAAAGGGTTAACCTGATCGCCATGCACCCGCGTCCAGAGCGGGGCACGCCGAAGCGGCGGCGGAGACCTAAAGGTGATCTGAAGACCCTCTGAGATTGTAGCGGGCGTCCATGGGCTGTCTGGCAGCAGCGACCACCACGTGTCGCTGTGCAGAGACAGCCTCCCGCCAACTGGAGACCCTACAGGAATCGGCGGGGCACACTAGGAGGGGTCAGGGCGCGACCCACGGCCTTGCGGGCAGTCTGAAAGCGAGCAAAGTCGGTCTAGCGGAGTTGGCCAGATGTCCTTGTTCGACTCCTGGACTGCCTGCAGGAGGGCCCAACAGCACGGATCCACCAAGGGGAGCCTGGTGGAGCTGTGACTTCACCGTGTCAAGGGTATCCGTACAAGATTCCTGGACTGCATCCCGCCTGATCAAGTTGCAGTTGGCACGTGACCGGATGGGCAGGGGCAGGAAGCTATTCACGGCCCTGGTTACAGTGCCCTGAGTTGACTCCCTGGTTGTGTAGGAGCACAACAGGTTCTTAGGCTGAAATTGAGTAAGTAGCAGATTGATTGATTGTACATTGCTTAACGTCCCGACAGCAACAAGGCTTTCTCAGGACGTGCCTGCACTGCTTGTGAAAAAAAAACTAAACAGAAAATTGAATGTATGTCGCCAGCCGGTCAAATACAATAAAGAAACCTACAACATGGGGCATAAATAAAGCTAAGACCATTTAGCAACACACATCCAATATCAAGAGCTACAGGCAGTGCAGACAGTAGGGAGAGTTTTAAAAAGGCAAATACAGGTGAATGGACAAAGGGTAGACAGAAACACATGCCCCAGAATAGAGAAAAACCCACCCTGTGGGGCTGACCAGGGTGACCCTGGGAACTAAAAAAATACCTAACCCCACCCAAGTCCCCCAGGGCAGACCCGGGTGGGGTGAGTAAGTAGCAGACGCAGTAAGTAGCAGACAATTCCATATAGTAATGTCATCGGTAATGTTTTTGAGGAAACAAAGCCCAAAGCTGTGACCAGCGTTCTTCGACCCACGCCGTGCAGGTATTACATGTCCACCCGGAGGACCAGCCCACACAGGGCAGGCACACATCGTGGGAGTCCGTCGGGTTTTGGAACTGCCCGCACCTGGTGCAGGTCATGACTTGCGTACTGTAACAAGCAGAAACTGACAAAAACCCATCTTTAACGGCGCAGAGCCACCCTGGAGGCCCCACGCTCACGACTAGACACGCAACAGAATCCCCGGTAAACGCCGCCGCCCGGTCTTCTAATTCGATAACCGCCGGCAGGGACATTCACAGAAGCTTTACCCTGTCGGCTGGGTCGGTATCCTCCCCAAGGAACCACCAAGTAACTCCGCCACCCTTTTTTTTTCTCACATAAATCCAAGGAATGCACACCAAGCCCCAAAGGGTAAGCACACACGATAGCAGTAAATCCACACAAAGCCTCCAAGTAATCCCACCGTACACAACTGAAGCGAAGCAGGCTGAACACGACCGGTCTTGGTGAGCAAAGCGAAAAGACAGGCGGGAAACAGCCTGGCACGTGACCAGATAGGGAGGCAAGGGGGGGGCTACTCAAGGCGTCCTGGTAATGACCCCCTAGAGTCGCCCCCCCCCCCCCCCCCCCCCCCTGGTTGTGAGGTGTACACAACAAATTTTTGGGCTGAAATTGGTAAGCTAAGCATGTGTTCCTATTAGTCAGGCCATCGATAAGAGTTTTGAGAAAACAATATTTGAATTTCTTCAAGCACCAACTGCACTTCTGCCGATTTTGGTTTCAACCGAGGTTGTAAGTAACATCACAACATCCAATCTTCCCATCCTTAAAGCATTTTCATCATTTGGTTGAAATTTGCCCAAGATTATCATGGATGTGGCCATATCACAATTCTAGGATTTCAAAATCCAAATAACACAATACCTGACAGACCTCAGGTCGTTTTGAGGCATTTTGCAGAAATAAATATTAAATGAGCGATGTGCATAATTTTACTACAAGCATTGTATTCAGTATTGTGAGTTTATGTACACATCATCATAATAAGAAATATTTTTGTTGTAGAAGAGATGCAGGGCTTCCGTCATGTACTGAAAATGTAACTAAGGGGTAGTCAGACGCACTAAAATTCAGTGCATCTGCGTCCGAGATGCATTATCCTTGAGCCACCGTGCGTACAATAGAGGTCGGTGACAGTCGTTCTATTTTTAGTGATGAGTTGGTTTGTTTAGCCACTTGCTCAGTCGCGGCTGCGTTCAGAATCGACCCGACTCCGGGGTCCGTGCGAGTGTAACTGGGCGGGCAAACTGTTAGTTTATGTGTGGTGTCAGCATGTTATTACAAAGTGCGCGCTACATGTTGAACGCGTTACTTGCTGTGACGTCACCATACATACTTTTATGGGATATGGCATCGTGCGTTTCACTTTTGATCTTGAACGAAGTTGTAAATGGCGGAGAAAAAGCAAAGGAAGCTGGAATGCTTCGAATTCTTCAATCCAGCACTGTCTGATCTTGATAATCGCTAAGAAGAAAATTGCACTTCGACACCGCCATCTCCATCGACAGTACCAGATATGAAACACCTGGGCCGCGTCAGTGTGGCACCGCCGCTGCGACGCAGTTAGTTTCAGAGTTCGTGGCTGCACTGCATGTATTTCCATGGCTAAAGCACGACGGCACACGAATGGCATGCGCAATGTGCACTGAGGCAAACTCAAAAAGCAAGTCCAGAAATATTAACAGAAATAAGTTTGTCAGGTTATTTTTAAATCGTGGTCGATCCACTCTTCTGGTACATGCCTTTTGAGGCAAAAATTAGAGAAACGCATCTTTCTGAGTGGTTAAATGGGTTGAAATAAACTTTTATGTACATCAGTACACACACACACACACAGTGACACAGACAGAGAGAGAGAGAGAGAGAGAGAGAGAGAGAGAGAGAGAGAGAGAGAGAGAGAGAGAAAGAGAGAAAGAGAGAGAGAGTTTAGACAGGTCACACTAGTTGGTTGTCAATCTGCCGTATTCAGAGAAAATGCTATATTCTCCGTTACAATACATTATCAAACAATTATACAAATAAATAAATAGATATATGTTTTTCTGTGTGTGAGAGAGAGAGAGAGCGAGGGAGACAGGATTTTGCGCGATAGCTCACCAGTTAAACAATCAGTATCATAGAAAGGACACACACACTGTCACAACAAATTTAGAGGAGAGAGCGAAATGAGTTAATTTCTTTTAAGGAACATACAGATGATGCAGATTTTCTTAAATAAATCTGCGGACCCTCTATAATGCTCAGATGGGGGTATGTGTAGCCTCTAAAATTTATACCTGGGGGTCTACAGACCCTTTAAACTGTTGTGCAAACGGAAGCCCTGAGATGACATCATGTTTTTACAGTACTGCATTAGTTATCATGAGTTCCACACAAGGTCATACATACTGATGCATTTTGTGGCTAAAAAAAAAACAACTTTGTTTAACCATGGAAAACTGCCCAAAACTAGTAGTCAGTTTGTTGTGAAATTATGTACTCCACCAGTGGTCCACCATTTTTCTGCATATTCCCTCCTCTCCACAGAAATCAATAACAGAGGTGCATTAATACACTGTAGCTGTTGTGCAGGTATGATTTTGTTGTGTTTTTCTTTCATTTGGATGCCATTTTAAGTGTGTTCCTTGCAATGTCACAGTGTGAAGTTATGTACTTCAGGACCTCATTCAGCATTTCTGACCAGTGTTATTAGGATGTATGCCTGTTTTGTGGTAGTTCTTAGCACGGTTATAAACATCTTTGATTACCACAAATACCTGTATCAATTAGAATGCATTTGTAGCTATTTTCATGTCTAAAAAGTCTTATTTACACAAAATGATTTTTTTTTCTAAAATGTATTTTTTTGATAAATACTTACCGATGGCATTACTATATGGAATACACTCTATAGCCTAACGATTTCAGCCCAAAGTTGTGTCCTCTACACAACTGGGGAGGAGACACCGGGGATCCACGTACAGGGGCCCGGGTGGCCTCCCCTAACATCCTATCCCGGCATGCGTGGCACGACAGTTTCTCAGTTTCACACTTAGCCAATCACTTAGCCAAGGAGGCAAGCGGGGCAGGTGGGAGGGTCCTCCGAGTAATGCCATCGGTAAGTATTTATCAAAAAAATACATTTTAGAAAAAACATTCATTTGTTTTTTCAAAATACATTACCGATGGCATTACTATATGGAAGAATAGCGAAGAGGAGGAGGGTGCCGACACCCAACCCCCTGTACCTAACATCCTCCGCCGGCCCACAATGAGCACTCCCGACGATTTCAGTTAAGATGTGCCTCAGGCGCCTGTGGCACGCGGAGGGAGGGCTGGGCCGCGGAGATGTCGCCCACCCTGGCCAGGGAGTCATGCTGGCCGGATAGGTCGCGGAGGTAGAAGCGGGCGAAGGAGGAGTCTGCACGCCCGCCTACCGCTGTCCCAATGTCGTTAACCGAGCAGTTGCGGTCCAGGCCGCGCTGGGGGCTACTGCTCGTACTCATGCGCCCGAATCTGAACCCGTCCATCCCCGTCCGGGGAGAGGTCTTGGTAGGCCGAGTCACCCACCACAGCCAGGGCGAACTGCCTGGGCTGAGATACCCGGCCTGCCTAAAGAAAGTGGTAGGAAGAGGCGTGTACGCCCTAGGCGGGTATGCAGGAAATCTGCAGTGTCTGGACTGGGTCCTGTTGACACGACCCGTGGGGTCGGTCGTCCCTCTGAGCGGACGTACGGTCAGCGTCTGGGGTGCAGCCGAGGGAGGCCGGCTCTTGGCCAGAAGGACGGTCGGTGATAAGCCGCGCCGAGCCAAAGGCTCGAACTGCCAACATGCGGGGCGTTCCGAGAGCGCCAGAAGCTCGCCGACGCGGAATGCCGAGTTGAGCGCCAGGAGGAAACACGTTTCCGGGTCAGGTCAGCGGACCAGCCAAGGGCAGGGGTTTGAAGCGGTCCATGTTTAGCCACGTCAGTACTCAGGGGAGGTCCCACCGAGGTATGAGAGAACGGGAGAGCGGAGCGAGGGGAGAGCAAAATCCTACAGCTCAAGCCACGCTTGTGAGCCGGAGCGTGGGGTGGGGCGAACCCAAGTCACGCCCAGCCCGCCTGGTACACACGGGGCGGGGAGAAGGGGGGACGTCAATGTAGCTCGCCGGTTCCGCTTGGAAGCTTCGGAGTGGGGCGGCGGCTCATGTATAGCCCTTGGGTCACGCGCAGAAGACTCGGAGCGTTAGGGAGAGACTCTATTCTTACTCCTTCCTCTCTCTTTTATACGTTTGCGCTCACCGCGCCCAGCCTGCTCCGCCGAAGAAAGGGGGGGGTGGGGTGGGGGTGGGGGGTGTCCAAAGGTCATACCAAGGGCCGGAACCGGAAGACCCAGTGTCTGCGATCATGGTGCAGTAACCCAGACGGTAAAAAATGCTAAGCCTTGGTAACTTTAGCCTCTTCGCTCCCTGCGGGGAGAGGTCATGGTAGGTGGACCGTACGACTGAGCGTAGCCAGGAAGAGATCTCCGGGCGGCTGTGTTCCGGCGTAGGAACACGCGTAGGGCTTGCACAGAATCTTGTCGCCTGGTCTCCTGGGGGAAGTTCGTCCCTCTTAGCGGCCGTAAGGTGATCACCTGTGGCGCGGTCAAAGGAGACCTGGTCTTGGCAATGAAGGCAGGGTCCGTCATGAGCTGGACGGAACCATACGCCCGAAACTGCAGGCAAGCATGGCGCGCAGACAGCGCGTGTAGCTCACGAACTCGGGCCGCCGTGGTAAGTGGCAACAGGAAGCATGTCTTACAAGTCCCATCCGCAAGCAGGCCAAAGGCAGCGGTTAGCCTTGGGCAGAGTTCAGCCCAGTCAGTAACCAGGGTAAGTCCCAGCGAGGAACGATTGAACGGGACACTGGACGCTGCAGGCCGAAGTGAGTCATAAGGTCGGCGAGGTCTTTATAGGCGCCGGGATCCGGGCGGCTGAGGAGCCGGTAGGAGTCGGCAATCATGGACAAGTGCCCCCCTGATGGTTATTGGGCCCAATCCTTGGTCTCCGAAGAGCCAGAGGAAAAGTCAGCGAGCTGGGGGTTAGGTAGGTCGGTGGGGGTGAGGCGATGGTCCTCGCCCCAGGCGCACAGAACTCGCCATTTTCCCTCGTAGACGCGTCGTGTTGAGGGTTTGCGGGCTGTAGCGATAGATTCCACTGCTGCACTCGAGAAGCCTCTAGCGCGCGAGGGCTTGATGAGGACTTTGGGGACGAGGACTGTCGGGGTGTAAGCGTATGCGATGAGTCCGTCCCACGGAATGGAAAGTGCGTCGACTGCCCAGGCCAGAGGGACTGGGATCGGGGAGACAAATAGGGAAAGCTGTTGATTCCACCTCAAGCTTAAACTGAACGACGACAAAACGGAAGCCATGTTGGTAAGCACTCGCCAGAAACTTTCCCAGCTCCCTCCCTCTCTCCACCTTCAACTCGACAGCACCCCCATCTCCCTCAGTGACTCGGCCAAAAACCTTGGCGTTATTCTTGATTCCTCTCTTACCATGACCAGCTTCGTCTCCGCCACTGCCCAGGCATGCTACTTTTACCTCCGCCGCATCAGTCAGATCAGAAAATACCTCACCACCGAAGCTGCCACCAAACTTGCTGTCTCTCTCATTCTATCTCGCATTGACTACTGCAACTCTCTCCTTTCCGGCCTCCCTCACTCTACCACTTCCACTCTCCAGCGCATCCAGAACAATGCTGCCCGCCTCGTCCTCAGAAAGAAAAAATCCGACCACATCACACCCCTGCTCAAACTTCTTCACTGGCTTCCCATCCCACAGCGTATCCAATACAAGATTCTGTCTCTCTGCTACAAATCCCTGAACAACTGCGCTCCTGCCTATCTTTCCAACTTACTTCACCCCTACACTCCTTCCCGCTCCCTCCACTCCGCCTCCGACCCTCTCCGTCTCCACATCCCCCGCACCAAACTCAGCACTTTCGGCCCCCGCTCCTTCTCAGTTTATGGTCCATCCACCTGGAACACTCTCCCACTCTCTCTCTGTCAGAAAGACTCTCTCTCCTCCTTTCAGTCCGCCCTCAAAACTCACCTCTTTCAACAGTTCTAGCACTATATCACCACACTCCCCACAAAAGATGACTGTCGCAATACTTACTTACTTACGCCTGTCACCCCTACCCGGGTATAGGCCGTCGACGAGAGACCTCCAGCAACTCCTGTCCTGTGCTTCTCCTTCGATTCTACTCCAGGTGGTTCCCAGTCTCTTGATGTCTGCTTGGAGGTCTCGACGCCAGGAGTTTCTCGGCCTACCTCTTTTCCTCTTTCCCTGGGGGTTCCATGACAATGCCTGCCTAGTGATACTGGAAGCTGGCTTTCTCAGACTGTGACCGATCCATCCCCATCTTCTTCGCCCAATTTCATTCTCTGCTGTTATCTGCTCTGTTCTCTCCCAGAGTCTGACGTTGCTGATCTTCTCTGGCCAGTGGATTTTCAAAATTCTTCTAAGGCAACTGTTCATGAAGGTCTGTACTCTGTTGACTGTGGTTTTTGTCAATCTCCATGTCTCTGCTCCATATAGGAGAACTGCTTTTACATTGGAGTTGAAAATCCGGACTTTGGTGTGTTGCGACAGCTCTCTGGAACTCCACACTTTTTTCAACTGGAGAAAGGCTGCTCTGGCTTTACCGATTCGTGCTCTGACATCTGCATCAGTGCCGCCTTTTTTGTCTATGATGCTCCCGAGATAGGTGAAGGACTCCACCTCCTCCAACGGGGTGCCAGCAAGCAAGACTGGTTCTTCCCTGGTTGCGTTCAGCCTCATTGTCTTTGTTTTCTGTTTGTGAATGGTGAGGCCCACTTGGGACGAGATGTCAGCAAGCCTCGTGGTCTTGTCCTGCATTTGTTGATGAGTGTGGGACAGTAATGCCAAGTCGTCTGCAAAATCGAGGTCGTCAAGCTGTGTCCACAGTGTCCACTGTATTCCACTTCGTCTGTGCTCTGTGGTCATCTTCATGACCCAGTCTATGGCCAGTAGGAAGAGGAACGGAGACAGCAGACACCCCTGCCTGACACCAGTTCTGACCTTTAGCTCTCTGGTGAACTGCCCTTCGTGGATCACGCGACATGTCATGCCATCATAGCTGCTCTTGATCAGGCGGACGAGCTTTGTGGGTACACCGTAGTGTCGTAGGAGTTTCCACAGAGTCTCTCGGTCCACGCTGTCAAATGCTTTCTCATAATCCACAAAGTTGACGTACAGCGGGGAGCTCCACTCCAGACTGTTCCACGATGATGCGGAGAGTGGCGATCTGGTCTGTACATGATCGGTTCTTCCTGAATCCTGCTTGCTGGTCTCTCAGCTGGGGGTCAACGGAGCTCTTCATTCTCTCTAGGATGATCCTGTTGAAGACCTTTCCTGGTACTGACAGCAAGGTGATTCCTCTGTAGTTGGAACACTTGCTGAGGTCGCCTTTCTTGGGAAGCTTGATTAGGTACCCCTCCTTCCAGTCAGCTGGCATCACCTCCTCTTCCCAGATCTTTCCAAACAGTGGGTACAGCATCTCAACTGTTGTCTCTAGGTCTGCTTTCAGAGACTCCGCTGGGATGCCATCTGGCCCTGCTGCTTTGCCATTCTTCAAAAATGCCACTGCTTTTCTGATCTCTTCCCGGCTGGGTCTGTCACAGCTGATGGGTAGGTCGGTCTCTGCCGGCTGGATGTCGGGGGGGTCGGGTGGGCTAGGTCTGTTCAGTAACTCTTCAAAATACTCGGCCCATCTGTCGAGTTGGTCTGCTCTGTCTGCAATAGGCTTGCCTTCTTTGTCTTTTACTGGTCTTTCTGTATGGCCATACTTACCCGACAATCTTCTGGTAATGTCGTAGAGCTGTTTCATGTTGCCGCTGCCTGCTGCCTTTTCTGCCTCTGCTGCCAGGCTGTCTGTGTAGGCCCTCTTGTCTGCCCTGATACTCCTCTTCACCTCGCGGTTGGCTTCCGAGTATTCCCCCTGTGCCCTTACTTTGGCTGCTCTCGTGCGACTGTTGTTGACCGCTGCTTTCTTCTGCTTCCTCGCTTCTATCTTCTTCAAGGTCTGTGCCGACAGCCAGTCCTTGTGGTGGTGTTTCCTGAACCCTAGTGTCTTTGCAGGTTGAGTTCAGCGCCTCTCTAACTGCCTTCCACTGCTGCTCTGTGGTGACCGCCTCCTCTTCATTTACTAGCTCCTGTAGCGCTTGAAACCGGTTGGACAGCACCAGTTTGAACTCTTCTCTAACTCCAGTTTCTCTCAGGAGGCCTACATTATAGCGCTGTCTTCTTGTTGTCTCTGTGCGGCTTTTCTTTAGCTTGAGCTTCATTCTTAAGGTAAGCAGATGGTGGTCTGAGGCGACATCTGCTCCCCTCCTCCACTCGAACATCTTGAAGGGATCTTCTAAATTTCTTGCTAATGCAGATATAGTCTATTTGGTTCTCTGTTGTATGGTCAGGTGAGACCCAAGTTGCTTTGTGTATTCTTCTGTGTGGGAAGATGCTGCCTCCAATGACAAGTCGGTTTAGAGCACAAAAGTCTACAAACCTCTCCCCGTTCTCACTCATCTCCGAGCCTAGTCCCTGTCTCCCTATCACCTCTTCGTATCCGGTGTTGTCCTCCCCTATTTTGGCATTAAAATCGCCCATGACGATGGTGATGTCTCGCTCCGCACATTTGTCCACGGCACTCTGGAGTCGGTCGTAGAACTCTTGTTTCTCTTCCTCGTCACTGTCATTGGTGGGCGCATAACACTGGATGACGTTCAGCTTGAGCTTTTTCTTGGTTCTAAAGGCTGCTGTTATAATTCTTGGCCCAAGAGGTTCCCAGCCCATCAGCGCTCTCTGTGCCACTGGTGACAGCATGAGTGCTACTCCTTCTGTATGGGGGGCATTCTCCTCTTCATGACCTGAATACAGAACCATCTCCCCACTTAACAGCCTTTTCTGGCCAGACTGCGTCCATCTGGCTTCACTGATGCCTAGCAGGGAAAGGTTGTACTTTTGCATTTCCGCTGCTAGACTGTCGCAATATATTTCACCATTTGTTGTACGTGAGTCGTCTAAAGCGTGCGCATGCGTGCGCGAGTTGTGAGTGCGCGCTTAGAGTTATAATTATTATAAGATAAGCGCATTATAAATACCGTAATTATTATTATTATTATTTACCTCATGGCGAACAGGTCACCATTGGCGTCTCCCAGTGCGCGCAGATCATTTGAAAGATGTCCTGGTGTAAGGCCCACTTCGTGTGTATCAACTGGCCGCGTTGGGAGAGTGAGTCGGCCAAGACATTCAGGTTGAAGTCGGTCAGGAATACAACCCTAAGAGCAGGAACCCCCCGAAGGGGTGAGATCGGACTTGCCCGGGTTGACTAAGAACCTGGGGCGGCGAAGGAGAAAACTCAGGGCGTCTCTGTCCTCCTGAGAATCGCGGCGACTAGGTTGCGCAGCAGCAAGTCGTCCAGGTAGTGAAGGACGGACTCAGCGATAGCTGGCAGAAGCTGGCCATCACCACGTTGAGGATCCGCGTGACGACCAAAGGACTGATGTTGAGGCCGAAGGGGAGGGCTCGGAACTGGTAGACGATTCCGCCAAAGGCAAAACGTAGGTACCGGCGCGAAGACGGATGAATCGGCACGTGAAGAACGTGACTGAAGATCGCGGCTGATAGCGAAGTCCATCGGCCGGAAGGTTGCGCGGAGAGTCTGGCTGTCTCCAACCGAGAGGGAGGTGCCGAAAGGAACTTGTATAGCGTCGACAGGTCGATGACCGGGTGCCAATTGCCCCCAGGCTTGGAGACGAAAAAAAGGTGGTTGTAGAACGCCGACGAGTTGTGTCGGGAGACTACTTCAGTCGCTGCTTAGTTGAGCCAGGCCTCCCCCTCTCCGTGCCGATTGTCTGCCTGGAGCCGGTCGCGTGTAGACTGGGTCCACCAGGGTAGCTGGCATAAGGTGGAGGTCGAACGGGCCACCGGTCCTTTGAAGCTTCCTAACGCTCTTCCACATTTCTCCAACCAGCTGCGAACCTCCGAGTGGTGCCTGGCGGAGCACTTGGGGAGATCCGAGCAGAGACGCAGGAGATAGTTCCAACGCCAGAAGTCACAGTAGGCTGCCGCCGCCATGGCATTAGTCGAAGAATGGTAGGCGGTCCGGTTAGCAGCTGTCAGGATGGACTGGACGTCGCGAAGTGGGGAAGAGGACTCCAGGTCCCAAGTGTCTTCCATACAGCGCAGAACGGCTTGTGTAACTAACTCCAGGAAGCCGGCACCAGCCCGGAAGTTCCGTACCAAGGAAGCGATCCTGTCTAGTGGGTGAGGCCAAGAGTACAGGAAAATCCTGCGACCGCCCGCCTGGTTGAAGGCCGCCGAGTCCACCGACGGAAGAGGGATGGCGAAAGCCTGGGAGTGCCTAGCGTACCAGGCCTGACGGAAACTCACGTTCATATCCGCTGGCCATCGAGAAACGGTTGAGAAAACGCGTAGTCGCCGAAGGAGTCCAGGCAGAGCTGTGAGGCAAAAGCTTTTGCTAGGTCCCGGAAGCCGGAAGGCTGATGGAAAGACTTGCGACGCTTAGCAGGCTGGAGTGCGTCCACCATGGCCGAAGCTAGTCTCTTCGCCGGGGGCGAAGGCGGACAGAAGTCAGGCGCCAGGCTGGAGTATATAAGACGGGAAGCCTCACCCAGGGATCGAAGCGTGTCGATCGGAGGGACGTCTTCACTGGAAGCGGAGACCGACGAACCAGCATAGAAGGGGCAGGGGAGTCGGAAGGCGAATCCCCTGCGAGGGCCAACGCCAAATCCGCTGGAAGTAGACAGAGAAAGTGCGGGTCTAAGTCGACCGCCTGCCTAACACGTGAAGCCGACAAAATAATAATAATTATGGTATTTATAATGCGCTTATCTTATAATAATTATAACTCTAAGTGCGCACTCACAACTCGCACACGCATGCTTTAGACAATGACTCACGTACCACAAATAGTGAAAATACATTACGACGGTCAGCTTGGGGTGGGGAGTGTGGTGATGTAGTGCTAGAACTGTTGAAAGAGGTGAGTTTTGAGGGCGGACTGGAAGGAGGAGAGAGAGAGTTTCTGACGGAGAAAGAGTGGGAGAGTGTTCCAGGTGGATGGACCGTATACTGAGAAGGAGTGGGGGCCGAAAGTGCTGAGTTTGGTGCGGGGGATGAGGAGGCGGAGAGGGTCGGAGGCGGAGCGGAGGGAGCAGGAAGGAGTGTAGGGGTGAAGTAAGTTGGAGAGATAGGTAGGAGCGTAGTTGTTCAGGGATTTGTAGCAGAGAGACAGAATCTTGTATTGGATGCGTTGGGGGATGGGGAGCCAGTGAAGGAGCTTGAGCAGGTGAGTGATGTGGTCGGATTATTTCTTTCTGAGGACGAGGCGGGCAGCATTGTTCTGGACGAGCTGGAGAGTGAGAGTGGTGGAGTGAGGAAGGCCGGAAAGGAGAGAGTTGCAGTAGTCGATGCGAGATAAGATGAGAGAGACAGCAAGTTTGGTGGCAGCTTCGGTAGTGAGGTATTTTCTGATCTGACTGATGTGGCGGAGGTGGAAATAACATGCCTGGGCCGTGGTGGAGACGAAGCTGGTCATGGAAAGAGAGGAATCGAGGATAACGCCAAGGTTCTTGACCGAGTCAGAGAGGGAGATGGGGGTGCTGTCGAGTTGAAGGTGGAGAGAGGGAGGGAGCTGGGAAAGTTTCCGGCGAGTGCCTACCAGCATGGCTTCCGTTTTGCCGTCGTTCAGTTTGAGCTTGTTTGCTGTCATCCAGTTTTTCACGTCTTCATAGCAGTCAGCCGTGCGAGTCAGTTGTGTCTGAGTGTTGTCGAGTTTGTCTTTGTCTAGTAGTTGTGAGTCGTCAGCGTAGAGGTGGTGGTGTTTGTGGTGAGACTGGATGATGTTGGACAGGGGAGAGGTGTAGAGTGTGAAAAGGACCGGGCCCAGGATGTTTGCGATAGGCAGACTGGAAGGGACTGAGGAGGTTGTTGTCGGCGAGGTGGAGGTTGAGTTGGTTGAGGACAACCTTCTCAAGAAGCTTGGACAGGAAAGAGAGATTGGAGACTGGGCGGTAGTTCTTGAGTTCGTTTGGGTCGAGGTTGTGTTTTTTGAGGAGAGGACGGACGATGGCGGACTTCAAGATATCGGGGACGGAGCCATTCTCTAGAGATGTGTTGATGATGTCGGTAATGAAGAACAAAAGTTTTGGGAGGCCGTCCCGGTAGAGAGAAGCTGGGAGGGGGTCTAGTTCGCAGGTTTTGAAAGGCATGGACTTTATTTTCTTGAGGACTTCATCCTGAGAGACGTGTCGGAAGGACGAGAGGGGAGTGCCGGAAAAGGGAGGGTCAGGAAGGCAAGGCGGAGAAGGCAGAGTGTCGAGTGTGTTGCGCAGAGTTTGGATTCTGTCGGACAAATAGGAGGAGAAAGCGGACGGAAGTACTTCTTTGCTGTGTGTGTTGGGAAGAGGAGAGTCTTTAGACGTGTGTCTTCCACCTTTTCAATTGGTGTGGATCTCATTGCGATGGAGATGATACGCAGTGCCTGGTTCTGAACTCTCTGTCAATGGTCTGCTGGTGTGACTGAGCTGCTGTCAACCATGCATTGGATCCGTACTCAAGGTGTGGTCTCACTGTACCTTGATATACATTAGAGGATCTTTTCATTGGCTTCCCATTGTGTTCCAGCCAGCTTCCTCATGATGTTCTGCCGAAGGCGAATGGCCACGGCGCAAGTGCGGAACAGGAGCAGCCGCCCACGAGGCCTGAAGGGAAGGCAGGGCTTGTAATGGTCTGAAGTTAAAAAAGAGGAAATTGGCGGGGGGGTGGGGGGGGGGGGGGGGGGGGTGGGTGGGCAGGGGGGTGTGTGTGTGTGTGTGAGAAGTAGCTGCCGAAAAATCAAACGACAGGGGGGGGGGGGGGGGGGGGGGGGGAGGGGTGTGTTACTCAACACCTAGCTCCGGCCGGATAATCGAACACCTCACGGTCAGCAGCGATGTTTATGTCTGCCCGGCACATTTTACGAAAGGCAAAGTGTTCGCACTTTCTCGATTCGTCGACGCTTGTAGTCTGGATGAAACTTCATCAACCACTTCTGCTTCTTTGGAGGCATGGTTTGTGAAAATCGCTAAGCATGTGCTCCAGACGGCAATTTCGAAGCAACCGGAACAAACACAGAATGGAGGGAAATTTGCTGCGCATGCGTAATCAAGACTGGTTGTGGGTCCCCGAAAGCTTAGCGGTACAGTATAGCGGTAGGCTCTCAACTACAGGCGCCTGACCCCGAGCGCTACGCGAAAATGCCTTTTTTTGTTCCGCGGAAAACCATACTCTTCTCGGCGGAATTTTTTTGGGTAATAGCGGAAATTCGCGAAACCGCGAACAATTACAAGCCCTGGGAAGGGCATCGTGGGGAAAGGGGGGGGCTGTCTGAGTCCTTTATGCCACGAAGCCGGGGAGGGGATCGCGAGAGCCTGGAACCCCACCCGGAATATAAAAGGGGGCGTGGAAGGGATCCCTGGCTTTCCCGAACCCGCTTGGGAAAACCGCGAGCGGAGGGGGGGGGGCGGGGGGGAAGCGGGTCAGCGACCCAGTGAATCCGGTCCTGCGAGGAAAAATGAAAGTCACCCCGGGCCTGCTTGGGGTGGGGGTGGGGGAACACGGAGCGGGGAGGGAGCATTCGTTGGGCACATGACCCCTGCTCAGAAACCGGAGCGAGGGGGGCGCGGGCCCAAGTCTCGCCCAGCCCGCCTGATATGCACGGGGCGAGGGGAGGGGGGGGGGGGGGGGGGGGGACGTCAATGTAGCTCGCCGGGTCCGCTCGGAAAAAATGGAGCGGGGCGGCGGCCCATGTCTAGCCCTCGGGTCCTGCTCAGAAGACCCGGAGCATGAGGGAGAGTCTCTCTGTATACTCTTTCCCTTCTTATAATGTTTGCGCTCGTCACGCCGAGCCCGCTCGGAAGAAAGGGAGCGGGGGGGGGGGGGGGGGGGGGGGGGGGGGGGATGTGTGTGGAAGAACGCTCAGCTCACCTGGCCCACTCAGACAAGGCGGTGCGGGGGGGGGGGGGGGGGGGGGGGGGGGGAAACAAACTCAAGGTGCTCAAGCCACGCTCGGAAGAAACGGAGCGTGGGGAGCGGGACTCTAACACTCGCCTGCCCCGCTCTGAAGACTCTGGAGCGGGGGGGGGGGGGGGGGGGGGGGGGGGGGGGGGGTGTTTCTGGGTGGTTATAGTAAGGAAAGGGGACTTACCTGCGGGCCGGACAGCCTGGATGACGAAGCGAAGAGGGGTCCGAAGAGCTGACGGAAAGACGCCCACCTGTGGAGAAGTCCGAGGAACCTGTAGGGGTCGGGGAGGACAGTCGCGTCTGTAGAAGTCCCACAGTAGAGACCACCGGTCCTACACCAATCAGCACAGACGACCCAGGTCCTGTCGGAAGAGCAGCCTGAGCCAGGAAGACAGGCGTCGTTAGCATCGGAAGGCCACTGAAACGCCCCACACAGAAGGCAGAATTTCCTTAAGGAAGCCGCCATAGCGTCCGCCGCACACAGTACGCAGTTTTGAAAAGTTCACCCAAGCGCCGAAACGCTCACTATACGAGGCACAAAGTCACGAGGGAGTCAAAGATACTAGCGGAGCCCCGAGGCCGCGTCCACGAAAGTGTACAGAAAGTCCACACCGTACGGCGCTAAGAGCATAAACTCTAAAGTCAGATTGCCACGGTCCCCAGTGGAAAGTTCAGGTAGTGCCGAAACTCACTCCCCTAGGCACAAAGTCACGAGGAACAGTCACAGTTACTTGCCGTGGCACAAGGCCACCGCCCGGAAAACCGGTCGGCCCTAAGTCCAACGTCAATTCACTGAACACAAGCCAGTACACTGCAAGACGCAAGGACAGCACTAGTCCACCCGGCAAAGCCAGGCAAAATACAGAAGAACGAAGACACCGGTCGAACACAGTAGCAAGGCCAAAGCCAAGGAAGGTTCGTAGAATATCCAAGAACTGGTCGTAACACGGAGCAAGGCTAACGCCCGACCGAACCCGGTCGAGCTAAGAGTGAAACTGAGGGATTGTCGCACCACGCATGCTGGGATACTAGATTAGGGGAGGCCACCCGGGCTCCTGTACGTGGATCCCTGGTGTCTCCTCCCCAGTTGTGTAGAGGACACAACTTTGGGCTGAAATCGTTAGGCTATAGAGTGTACTCCATATAGTAATGCCATTGGTAATGTATTTTGAAAAAACAAATAGATGTGTCTCATTGCCTGCTTATTTTTCACACTACTTTATTGAAAGCCAGTTTTTTTTAGCAGTGAAAATAAGTATCACAACCACTGATTTGTTCTGTTTAGGCAATAGTGTGGCTTTTTTTTAACCAGGCTTTGAGTATTAGAGAGATCATTTTCTTTTGAAAATTGATAAATGTTGTCAAGTTATGTACACTTTCTTTTTCGTAAGAATGTTCAATTTCTTTGGGGTCCGAAAACTTATTGCTGTGGAAATATGTGTACTAAACTTTTGTGACGGTGTAAATGGTTATGTATACAATGCTAACTGTTTGTGTAGTGAAATAACAGAAATAAAGGTTTTATCATCCAAAAAATACCACAGGATGTGGCATCTTGTTTTGAATTTGATGTGTCATATGTCGGTACCTTTAAATATGGAATTTAATTTTGGATTTGGAGTGTCACAATGTCTTGACAGTAAATCTGAGCCCAGGGCCATATATATCAACATTTTTATTTCAAGGGTGGTGCCAGAATAGCTTGGCACCTCAGGGCCAAGCTATTCTGGCACCACTCTTGAACTATCAGTCAAATTTATTTCAAGCAATGTGTGTATCAGGATGTAAAGGGCTAACATCTTCTCCTGTCAGTTAACCCTTTGGCTGTTGGTAGCATTTGTCAAGGCGATTCCTGCAGGCCATGTCATCTGTGCACTACAATACAGTTCAGGAGACAGACAGACCAAGGAAAAAGTCAGAATAGCCAGACACCCCCCACTAAAGTCTATTATGGTCAATCCATATCTTATAGAAAGTCAAGGGTAGAAGTGGCAAACAGCAAAGGAGGCTACATGCACAAGCAGGTTTACACCAACCTGTGTGACATACTGTGCCGGTACCAGAGCAAACCCTTGCAGCCCTGGGAGGTTGGATGGCGTAAGGAGGGTGGTGCCAGGTGGCAGTTTTGTGAGAGACGTTGTAGTCTGCAGGTTGGGGCGAATGGAGGTCAGGGAAGTAGGGGTTGTGATGCTGAGAGCAGGGGCGGAGTGAACGGGGACGGAGGTGGGGGCCGCGGGCAGAATGATCCGCTGAACTGTCTGACCGCCCATTGATGTACTTGACTTCCCCGACTGCTGCATGAAAATCGTGAAGAGTGAGCAAAAAACACTGATACAAGTCTGAAACAAAAACGCATCTGAACCACATCCACATAAAATAATGAACATTAAAACTATGATGTAGAAAGGAGAAAAGCCTCTCTAAACTTCAATTTACATGAAGTTATTTTTACCCCCTTGTGCATCCAGCCACCGGTACTGTTTACAGTACCACGAGCCGCATGTACAATGGCGTTCAATAATGCTGAGTGTCAAAATAGCTCTAAAATGCTCATGAGCACAAAAGCAATTAATAGTATTATGGACACTGACTAAAAGACAAGAACTGAATGCCCTACTAGCTGCATGGTTTGACTGACAGGCAGGGTGATTTTGACTTGGTTTGTGGTGCCCAAGGCTGGTGCTATCTGTCTTGTGGCAGGGATCACCTTGGTCACAGTACCAGTACCTGCTGTCTTGGGCACTGAAAAAAAACCATTCACCATCCACTGATCAACACAAAACATTGTGAAAAAACCAACACAAAACAATGTGAATAAACCAACACAAAACACTGCTAACTAAAAGTTAACACAAAGAAACCGACATTCCCTCAGATTGGAGTTGCACTTTGCAATGTTTCCTGTAAAATTTTTCAGCAAGTCAGCATAGGTCATGACTGATGAAAAGTGAAATACCTTTGTGGTAGAGGCTACTGTATTTTTGTCATCAGAAGATGCTAATTTCGTCTATGTTGGTAATAACCACAACCGTGTCTCTTTTCTGCAGTGCTTGCATTTTTATGCCTTCTCTTATTTGGTCACGTTCAGCTATGCGCATGTGTACTTGCTGGACAGAGTTCTACAGTAATGTGTTGGCGAATATTACGTAGAGCTCTTCAAGGCAGCTGGACCTGAGACCCTTGATGCCTTCCTTAACATTCTGACATGCATCTGGGCAGAGGAGAACATGCCACAGGAATTTAGAGATGCTACAATCGTCTCCCTGTTCAAGAACAAGGGCAGCAAAGCAGACTGTGCCAATTACCAAGGGATCTAACTCTTGTCCATTGCTGGCAAGATCCTTGCAAGAGTCATCCTCAACCGCCTGATCAGCTCTGTATCTGAGGAAGCACTCCCAGAGGCTCAATGCGGCTTCAGACCCGGCCGCAACACAGTCGACATGGTCTTCTCTGTGAGACAGGTCCTGGAGAAATACATTGAGCAGCACATGGACCTCTACGCTGTCTTCATAGATCTGACCAAAGCATTCGACACTGTAAACAGAGAAGCGCTTTGGGTCATCCTCACAAAGCTCGGCTGCCCCAGGAAGTTCACCAACATCATCCGCGTCTTCCATGATGGAATGGTAGGGGTTGTCCAGTCAAACGGCGACACATCCGCACCCTTCGATATTTCCAACGGTGTGAAACGAGGTTGTGTTCTTGCCCCCGTGATGTTCAACCTGTTCTTCACGTGTGTCCTGACCCATGCAGTACGCGACCTTGAGAAGGGAGTGTACCTGAAGTACAGACTAGACGGCTCTCTCTTCGACCTCCGTCGACTGAACGCCAGGACCAAGACCATCGAGAGACTGATCCTTGAGGCGCTCTTTGCCGATGACTGTGCGCTGATGGCACACACGGACTCTGACCTCCAGACCATCGTCAACAGGTTCTTGGAAGCCTCTCGACTGTTTGGCCTCACCATCAGTCTCAACAAGACCGAGGTCCTGCACCAACCGGCCCCAGGCACAAGAGCCCCCCCCCACCCAAAGTGTACATCGAAGGCACCGAGCTCAAGACTGTTGACCAGTTCAGGTACCTTGGGAGCATCATCTCTTCTGACGGTACTATTGACAAGGAAATCGCAGCTCACATCAGCAAAGCCAGCCAAGCCCAGGGTCGCCTGCGCACTCGTGTGTTGAATAACGCCAAGCTTTCCACCAAGATCAAAGTCTACAAGGCAATAGTTCTCCCCAGCCTCCTCTACGGCTGTGAGTCATGGACCTGTACAGAAAGCACCTCAAGCAGCTTGAACATTTCCACATGAGATCTCTGCGCTCACTCATGGGCATCAAATGGCAAGACAAGGTGACAAACCTGGAAGTCATGGACAATGCTGGCTTAGTGAGTGTTGAAGCCTTGATCTTAAAGACACAACTCCGCTGGACAGGTCATGTCATACGCATGGATGATTCTCGAATGCCACGCCAACTCCTGTATGGTGCACTCTCATAAGGCCACAGGAAGCAAGGACGGCCAAAGAAATGCTTCAAAGATTGCATAAGAGACAGCCTCAAGCACTGCCTCTTCCCGGTAAAGGAACTCGAAGCACAAGCACAAGACAGATCCGGCTGGCGTGCCGCCACCAGGAAAGCCTGCACGCTCTTTGAACACAATCAGCGCGAACGGACCACCAGTGCCAGAGCTCGCAGAAAGACAGCGTCGACTCTCCCCACAGCTACGTTCCAGTGCCCCCATTGCCCTCACAGGTGTGGCTCCAGGATTGGCTTGGCCAGCCACACCCGCATCCACAAATAGAAGTCATGCACAATGACATCATCGGTTTCGATGGTCTACCCATTAGTGAACTCGCCCTGGGTGGTTTGACGTCATTTATTAGTTGGCGGCTTCTTACGAGTTGTCCGAACAGGTATGACATTTGTTTTAGTATTAGCGCATGTGCTTCATCCATTCTTAGTATTTAGGACCAAAAGTGTAGAACTATATTCCGTCAGTTCACATGCGTTTGCAAACAGGTAAGGAAGCCATCTTAGATTGTTCTAGAAGCTTGGGAGGGTATATAAACCCTGCTCTGTCATTGTTTAGCCGAGTTTTTTAGGTACCCTTAGGTACTGTATCGTTAGGCTATAGTGAGGATGGACTTGCCCCCCATTCAAAAGGGGTTGGAGTCAGTATGGTTGGGAAGTAGGGACTTAGTGGTTACCCTGAGTCCTCATCCCATCTATCTCCCATGGAATAAGGGGTCTTCATTTTAGATTGGGCTGTTGGGTGGATTTTCTCTCTCTCTCTGTCCTTTGACGTCATCTGAATGTCATGTTCATCTCGTCTTAGATCAATCATGGTCACTTAGATTCATGTTTGAAATCCACTGGCCAGAGAAGATCAACAACGTCAGACTCTGGGAGAGAACAGAGCAGATAACGGCAGAGAATGAAATTGGACGAAGATGGGGATGGATTGGTCACAGTCTGAGAAAGCCAGTTTCCAGTAAAAGTAGGCAGGCATTGTCATGGAACCCCCAGGGAAAGAGGAAAAGAGGCAGGCAGAGAAACACCTGGCGTCGAGACCTCCAAGCAGACATCAAGAGACTGGGAACCACCTGGAGTAAAATCGAAGGAGAAGCACAGGACAGGAGTCGCCGGAGGTCTCTCGTCGACGGCCTATACCTTGGGAGGGGTGACAGGCGTAAGTAAGTAAGTAGATTCATGTTTGTCATATGAAAGGAATAAAAACAGGTGTGTGTGGTATGCGAGTTGTATATTGTGTTGCATACATTTAGACCTTAGAAACGAGACGGAAACAAGAAATATGTGAAGCTTTAGGAAATAAATTGTATTGTTAACTATTGACCTTTCTTTGTGTATGGCTGTTAGTGTTAGTGAGAGTAAATGTGCGTGTGAAACGTCTAAATTATCACTAGACTATCACATTTTTTAATGTCAGACATGCACTAGGAAGCGAAAAATGTGCACTACCACTGATCAATTGAGATAGCGCTACCTATTATCATTCAGTACCAGGACCAGTACCAGCTTACATTATTAGCACCGTGAATGAAGAGAACTCTTGTTAGTTTTGGGGTCATGACCTAATAGTAGCATATCTGTTACACCAATATCTGCTGGCCACAAGGTGAAAAACAAAACAAAACAAGAAGTGCAAAAGACGATGCTCGTAACTTTGCATGGCAGAACTATTTTCACCTCAGAACAGTGTGACATGATATACTGGTGACTCATTTATAAAAACATTCTAAAATTTGTGCATCAGTAAAACTCGCTTTGAAACATTTTCTGTGTCAGATTGGCATGTATGTGCACCACAGATGCAGAGATTTGCATTACTGGCAACACTGAGTTGTCCTCTGAAAACTACATTAATAGATTACAAACACATAATCCAGAAGACAGATGTTCCATGGTAGTTCAAGGGAGGTGACAAAATAGCTTGTTGCCTCAAGGTGACAAGCTGTTTTGCACAACCCTTGAAGTGAACTATCATAGTTGTTCGATATCTAGTTGCAGGGAATAACCATGTATCTTGTCATAATGCCACTACAAAAACCACATCACAAAAACTCTTTAGTCTTTAAAAAAAAAAAAGAGTCTTTAACTGTAAATTTTGTTTATGCTGCCAACAAGCAACAGGTCTGCCGCCATATAGTGAGCATCAGAATATCGCAAAATCATGATCAATCTGTGGCTCCCTAGTAGATGCCCACTGAGCAAAACGTCCTCTAGCCAACTCCAGTCTTAGTTGGCCTGCTCACAGCTGGAGTCTACCAGAAGTTTTTGCTTACTGTGATTTTTTCTTCATAAGCCCATGTAAGCTGAGAACCACATTAACGTGAATGTCAGTTTACTGCAGTCACTTTGTGGCTCCAGGTATCACAATATAATGACTGCTGACCTATACCACATCAGTAAACCCAACAGTAACAAAGACAACTCATTCTCCTACCTGTGCCAGCAGGCTGTGTTGAGGGCGAGACAAGCCGCACATAGTGGAACTTGCTGCCCGGCACCTGTACTTGCTGCATGCTGGTGCCAGAGACAGAGATGGGCAACTGTAGCGTCACAGGCCCTTGTCCCACTGGTGCTATCTGGGCCTGTGTCTTCAGCTGAGCCTGCTTCTGACATATAGCATGCAGAACATCAAATCAATGCCTCTATGCTTTAACTATCATGGCCAATCCATTGCCAACACAAGAAAGGCAAAGCCCTTACGGCTCATGTGTATGACCAATCCACATTAACAGGATTCAGTTTGGGAGTGCCGCATAATTTTCTTAAATGACCCATACAATTTTGACCCCCCCCCCCCTCCCCCCCAATTTTCAATATTTTGGCAGTTGGTGAGAAGATGCTCACACACGTGGAACCACCCCCCCCCCCCCCCCCCCCCGAATATTTCGGCAGTTGGTAGGAAAATGCTCTCACAATACATTTGGCCCATCCCTTTGCAGAAATGACCCATTGGATCTGAACTCTGCAGCCCAATGACCCATATGCGTAAATTTTCAGAATGAACCCTGACATCTACCCCGACATAATAAGTGTGACATTTGTGACCTTTCCAACAGGTCACTGAAATGAGCAAGTGTTTAAGTGTCTAATAATATTAGACACTTAAACACTTGCTCATTTCAGTGACCTGTCTTATATTATAAGAGTTAGTTTTCATACCACCGAAATCTGTGTTTTCTCAAAATATATCATTGTACGCATTTTTCACAAATTTGTTGACCCTCTGTGACCTTTGTGAGGGGGCGACTAAATTAGCATACATGGATAGGTGCTATCATCAGCTACCTTTAAGCCAAGTTTGATTGAAAAGTTTGCAAACACTTTGATAAAAAGGACAATTTCCACACATTTGTTGACCTCCTGTGACCCATGACCTCTCCGAGGGGTCATCCAAATGATAATGCATAGAAAGGCCTTATCACCAATATCACTAAGTATCTTGATACCAGTTTGGGCTTGAAATTGAAAATAGTATTTGAGAAAAAAACACAAGGGGCACAACTCACCCTTTTTAAGGCTTCAGTTCACAAAAAGCTTTTACTGGGATTCAGTATACATTCACTCATACTATACTTTTAGACAGTGACCACCCTATTGTCACACCAATATTGTCGTTCGTTCAAAGTGAAAAAGGGCCCACTGGAATCTTTTGATGGATGCGTGATAAGATTCTTTCTGAATAGGCAATGGTAGCTGACATCATGACTATTCTATACGACCTTAGGTCATCTGCATAATTATAACTAATCAGAAACAAGATGGTGGATGAACCAGCAAAGAAAAAAAGAAAGTTTCATCAAGTCGCACCGACACCGCCAGACTTGGAATTGAAAAGAAGAAAGAGAGAGATGGTTGTACATTGCTTAACGTCCCGACAGCAAAAAGACTTTCTCAGGACGTGCCTGCACTGCTTGTGAAAAAAAAACACACAAAAAAACCCCAGAATATTGAATATTAATGTCGCCAGCCGGTTTAATATGCTAATAAACCTAAGACCATTTAGCAACACACATCCAATATCAAGAGCAACAGGCAGCGCAGACAGTAACGAGAGTTTAAAAAAGGGAAAATACAGGTGAATGGACCCAAGGTAGACAGAAACACATGCCCCAGACTAGAGAGGAAATCCCACCCTGGGAACTAAAAAGTAGTTAACCCCACCCAAGTCCCCCAGGGCAGACCCGGGTGGGGGTAGAAAGAGTGAGAGAGACAAGATCCCCCAAAATATAACTGACATCAAGCAAGGGAATATGGACAGGTGGCAAAGCGTAAATCAAGAGCTTGGCTTGACCACCCACCCGGAATTTGTCACTTTCCTGCTGAATCATTAAGTATTGTATGGTCTTTGTTGATCTTCCTATAGCTCCGCGAGCACTAGTGATTTTAAGATGTCATGATCTTCAGTAGAATTTATCTCTTACTGATTTCGCAAGATTTAAAGCCTGTTTTATCATACAGTTATAATTTTACGCTAAACTAGTTATCACATTTATGCTGCAGAGATCTGCAAACTATGGTGCGTGTCAAAGTTGCTCATCGCTGGTCGTAACATGTTTCTGTCTTGTTCTCTCATTCACTCGATTCAGAGAGGAAGTGTTTCTGCTGCGAGGGTGCATTGTCCTTTCCAATGATGCTTTAAGTAGACCTCGATGTGTGAGATGTGAAATTGATTGCAGTGCAGAAAGCGGGAATACCAATGTTCTGTTTTAATGATGGAAGACGGTGCGTGTTTCCGAGGGGCAAAAAATCAAAGGTCAAACTAGGCACCGTGGACTCGCTTTGCGAGTGCCACACACATGCCCTCGGTGCACTACGCACGACTGTTACTAGCACAATACTAGCAGGTCAAGCGGAACCCACATTGTGATTTTGACAGCAAAGACTAAAGAGAGTACAGAAGGTTATTCTACTTTCTAGCACAAAATTACATCAAAGGGATGCTGCAGAACATCAGTACACGTTTACACTGACACATGTGTACATCACACACCGATGTCATCGTGACCTGCAGTTGTTGTGATAGTACATCCGGGTTCTGCCTTGTAATGTCGACTCATAAATAAAATATGCACATTAATTTAAAACGAGGCCAATGCAGATGATAATCCGCAACTTGCATACAAAAACAACACACCTTCCAAACAATGAAGTTTGACATTTGGCATTGTATTCACATCATAAAGCTCTAAGATAGTACACAAAGGACCCATACACATACTGTCAGCAGTATCTGTTGCAGTTTTCCGACTGTGTTGGGATGCTTGTTCCTGGGGAACCTAACATTGAACCGTTTTTGTCAAAATACAGCTATTTTTTACCTATTTCTGGACGCCCCATGACCCTTGCAAGGGGACCACTAAATTAGTATGCATAGAAAGGTCTTCCCATCAGCTACCTTTGTGCCAAATCTCACTAAAAAGTTGGCCAAAACTTTAATTAAAAACCACAATTCTATTGTCATTTTTCACACATCTGCCAACCTCCTGTGACCTTGACCCTTGAGAGAGGTCACTGAAATTGGTATGTTTAGAAAGGTTTTGCCACAAAGTACCCTTGAGCCAAGTTTGAAGTCTGAGGCTTGAATAGTCTGCCACAAAATGCCAACGTTAAAGTTTACCATGAACGACAGATGCCGGATGGCCCATTACATACTCACTTTTGCTTTCGCAAATGAGGAAAAAAACTGGTATTTTTCTTAAACAAACAACTGAAAAATATGTTCCCTGCAAACCATGAAAGTGCATTAATATACTTGTTGTGGCATGATTTACTGCACTGGGTGGGAGTAATAGGAGAGGTGAAAGGGTGGGATTGGGTGGTTGCAGAGGAGGGGGAGAGGGAGGGGCTGTAGCATCACAAGACCCTCACCTGTTTTGATCAGTTAACTTTGCCTCTAACTAAGAGAAGATTATCTTTCCTTTCAAATCAACTCATGTACAGTGAATGCGTCTCGCTTCTAAACATCAAATTCATGCAAGAACCTGCTCTCTAAAACATTTCAAAGTCAACACAAAAGCTCTCTCTCTCTCCAACACGATCATCCTACTTCTAAAGGAAAAAGTTCCTAAGTCAGGGCAAACATTTGCTTTTCAATTATTCAACACTTAAAGTACACACTTTAACCCAACCCCTACTGCATGCTTGTGATGTGGTCACCGATATTTACAGTAACAGTGGCTGGATGCACATGAGGGGGGCGGGGGGGGGGGGGGGGGGGGGGGGGGGGTAAAATTTAAAACAGATCAACGTGTATGGTGCACTGGACAATTTCAGCACCCAACTTACATTTGGTGACTGTTTTATAATGACTTTGGATGGTGACATGGTGATGGTGGCTGGCTTTGTCGCCATGGTTGTAAAAGTACCGTCAGTTAACGTCCGTGGCACAACAGCTATGCTGGTTGCCCCTGACCCTACAGCCAGTCTTTGTTGTGGAGATTTTGCAATAGACACTGGAATCATGGTGATTTTGGTGGCAGGGGAGATGGGCACTTTGTTGACAGGGATGCTGACTTTGGTGGGTGAGCCAGGCAGCGTTGCTAGAACAGTCTTGCTAGGCGACACAATGCCATGAGAGCTGATGGTGACAGTCTTGGTGGGTGTCTGGCCACCCATGGCTTGACTCAGGATACTCACTGTGCCAGACCCAGGTGAAGACACTGCTACACTACTGGACAGCTGAGCAACGTGAACGGGCACTGCATGGGACTGACTAGAAGATGGGTTCCTGGTTATTATCACCTTTGTCACAACACCAGGGTTGCCCTGCCCGCCAGACAGTGGCCGCTTGAGTGTGGATTTGTCGCTAGTCACCATGGTGGCGGTGGGCACAGCGGTCTGCATTTGGCTAGGGATCGCTGACGCACCGCGTGGTGACGCATTCACTGTGATGGCTCTTGTGATAGCACCACTTCCAACCCCATCCAGTCCTGTCCCCACACTCACTGGTGATGAAAAAATGATTTCTGTCACTGGTGCTGCCTGTGAGTTTCCAGCACGTTGCAATATCCTTCCTACTTGTGGCTTTATGTTAGGAACCTGTACACTGCTGGTAGTTGGAACACAGTTTGGAACTGCAGCAGCATCAGTGGCAGAGGCTGTGGTGCCTGATGAAGCTTGGACAGCAACTGCAGTCACGGGTGGGGCACTCACTGTCACATTTTCTTCCTTGACAGTGCCTGAAAGTGAAACACAGCTGGATGAGTGAGTGTTCAGCACAAGATGATAAATATCAACAGAAACAATTGCTTCAAAGGCAATGCAGAGCCATTTTAAATGTTTAAATTTAATTGCAGCAATGTCTTTGTGTGCTGCATTATATTTGATTAATGTGTATCCTGAGGCAAATCTCGCCCCCCCCCCCCCCCCCCCCCCCCCCCCAACAAAGCTGTCACACTGAGAGAACAGAAAATACAGCAAAAGTTCAGAATCAAATGACAAGTGCATTACTACTTGTAGTTATCAGACCTGTATGAGGTCATTTCTGGTTCACCGATTATGTATTAATGAAACTAAGCAATCACTGACAGTAAATGACACGAAGGGGAGGTTGCGTACAGTGGAGATCAGACAACAGCACCAACAAACACAACAGGGCACCAACAAACACAACAGGGCAGTGGTTGAAAACGTGACAATGGACTGATGATCATCTCATAAGTACACATGCTTTCATGTAACCTATCATTCCTGCGTTGTGCTGCCGTTATATGGGTCTTCCTTGAAATTTGGTATTCTGAGCGGCCATGACAGGTTCATCCAGCCCATTAAAACGAGTCACATACTTACTTAAGAGAGTGGAATTTGTCACTTTATTCTGTAGGTTTCAACAATCGTTATCAACGTGAAAATGTTTCATGCCTCGGTTGATTCCGACACACGAGACTAGCCACGTAAACATTGGTTGAAAGACCCGCCATTTGCAAGGGAAAAATTCAGGGAAATTTAAACGCTATGTTTGGCTTCCATGTGAAAAATCGGTCATGTTCTTTCTCTGTTGGATGTGATAAAAATAAACGAATAAACATACAAGCGAAATGATGGCACAACATTGCACAAAACACTGATACAAAAGATAATTTGCATATTTCAGCAACCCAACAAACACGATTATCTCCTACGATGTGCCATATTTACCATAAATGGGCGCTGACGGACGTCCAAGGGCGTGCGCGTTGTTTATTGTGCTATTGCGCCCAGAACGAATGTATTAAGATAGGCAATGAACGTGTGAATGCAAAGTCAACATTTTTCCTCAACAAACCCCCCAACTAGGACGTACCTATTCGCTCTGCAGGCATTCTGTATTTGTTCAAAATCACGCGCCCACCATTACCATCCCATAATAGTCGACCATCATTTTCCGCGAAGCACAAGCATCGAGGTAAATTTAATCAAAAAGGGAAACAAGAGCAATTCTTAAAATTGCAATGGAACAATGGTAAAATCACAAACACGCTGATTTTTTATCATGACACTGTTTATGCATTTCAATAATTTACAGACTTGTTTTGGTTATTTGCTGCTGAATAATCTGTAGGTTAAAATGGCTGCCAACATTCGGCAAAACCTCGCTCAGCTTGCAAATTTGTCCCATTCTGGTGGTTCTCACAAGGACGTGACAGAAAAGTAGGTGCAAATTTCTGAACGTTGTATGAAAATACCTGTCGGGCATAAAAAATGGCTGAAGTCTTTCCTTTTGATGTGTAAATGATAATTTTATCTGGGTAGCACGGTAAGCCATTCTATTTTCCCAATCCTAGAAAGGACTTGAGGTGGAGGTTAGTTTTCGACTTATGTTTGTGCACGTAGAACACGAACCCTACCTGTATTCACGACCGCTGGTTTCTGTTCGAAACTTGTCAAACAAAGGCGCTCTTTCATTCTCCTGATCCCCGTGCAACTTACGTCAGCAAGACTAGATTCTAAAGAGCGCCGGCTGTTTAGGGGCTGATTACATTTACAGAGAGGATGTAATTGTATCTCTGCCAGTGTCAGGCACCTTTAACTATCATGATCGATCCATATCCTGTTATGGCTGAATGAGTTAAACTGGTGACAGAGAGGTTGTTAAATTGAGCCAACAATTACGGAAGAACTTAATTGTCAGCTTCTGAAAGTTCCACCAGGGCATCACACTCACAGAGCTTTCATGGAAGATGATATTGTTCCTGATGATCCAGGGTTCCCGTTTTAATACATGATCTGTGCGTTTCTGCCGCGCTGAAACTCAAAATGACGTACTCAGTGATAATTATTACGCAAAAATGTGCATATCTCAGTGATGGAGATCACGTACTTGAATCCTACGTGTTTCACGTACTGAATTGGGAAATCACGTAACGAAAATTTAATGAAAGGGTATAAACACGCACAAAGTCAGTGCCAAAGGGGTATGAAAATGTGAAGCTAAGTTGCTGGGAGGTATCATCAGGTACAACTATTTCGGTCGTGCGTACAGCTTTCGCTCGATTTGGATCGTGTGCCTGTGCGTCCTGCGCGACCGCCTACCACCCTCTCTCCCCCTCCTATTCATTCTGTCGCTTCCAAGAAACAGCCAATCATATGCACGATAATATTCACTATTTTTTCTCGACGCTTTTGATTGGCTATATAAGACTGACCCAACATTAAACATGGCCGACAAGCAGCGATCTGAGGGGAAGCCGAAGAAAAGGAAAAATAAAGCAGACAAAACTAATTGCTCAAAAAAATTAAAACAAGATGAAGGAAAAGATAAACAAACTTTTTTGTCAGCCTTTGGCTTTGAGTGCTCGGTAAGAGAAGAAAAAGGTGAGCCGCAACCAGGCCCGGCTGAAGAAACTCAAACTGATGAAAAGACTTTCCAGGAGAAATGGCTCCTGGAATTTCCGTGGCTAACACTGAAAGAAAATGGTTCTATGCTGTGCAAAACATGCGCCAAACACAAGACTAAAAGTCCATTTTCGGACGAAGGTTCGACGAATTTTCAGCAATCAGCATTGACCAGGCATCAAAAATCATTGGAGCACAATTCAAGTGCGACCAGTGCCACAGCACACACACCGAAGATGGATCAGTTCGCCACCACTGTTGATGAAACAGAACTCGATTGTATGATGGATACAGTGCAAATGATGGTTGTGGAAGAGTTACCGGCTCCAAAGTTCCCAGTGCTGATTGAAAACATGGTAAGAAAGAATTCTTTGAGTTAGTCAGTTGGCAGTTTAAAAGTCAAACACACGATGTGTGTGGCGTTGGGGCTCTGACAGGGGGCTAAAGTGAGGTGGAGGGGAGTGGAAGGGGGTGGAGGGGGTATGAGCTTGTTAGAATCTCTCTCTCTCTCTCTCTCTCGATTTTTTTCACATTTACTGTTTGAACTCTCTCTCTCTCTTCTCTCTCTTTTGATTTCATGTTAAAGTTTAAACTCATTCATGTTTACGGTGGGTTTTTTTTTTCAGTTACTTATTTTGTTATTTATGTATTATAAATATTATACCTAAAATGTATAATGTCCTTAACCAGGGCTACCTGTAAGAGATGTCCTAAGGACCTAATTATTATTATCCGGAATAAACTCGAGTTCTCTCTCTGTCTATCTCTCTGTTTCTCTCTCTCTCTCTCCCTGTCTCTCTATTCATCTCTCTCTATTCATCTCTCTCTCTCTGTCTCTCTCTCTCTCTCTCTGATCTAAAATTACTGTTTCGTTTACAGACCAAGCATGGATGCCAGGCCTTCAGAAAGGGGACAAAGATTGCCTACATGAACAAGTGGGGATATGAAGAAATGGAGAAAGCACTTGCGGATGCGGCAGAGCAAGAAATCAACGAGTTGACTGCACAGACTGCTTTTGTTGGACTGATGGTGGATGAGAGTGTGGACATAAGTGTTCATAAAAACTTGATCATTTACTTGAAACTTCTAGTCAATGGGAAACCCAAGATAGTATTTGGAGATAACATCATAGTCACTGATGGAAAGTCTGATACAATTCTGAAGGCCATTGTTGTTTTTTTAGATCAGAGAGGGATTACATTCAGCAAACTTGTTGGTTTTGCATCTGATGGGGCGAATGTTATGGTTGGCAGAGTGAATGGTGTTGCAACACGACTTGCACAAATAAACCCCAATGTCATAACAATACATTGTGCCGCTCATCGTTTAGCCCTGGCTGCTTTTCATGCAGCTAAATCGTGTGAAACACTTATGGATGTTCAGCGCACAATCACACAAGTTTACAATTTTTTTGAATACTCAGCAGTTAGATATGAACGTGTAAGAAAGCTTCAGGCAGCTTTGAAAGTGGAAGTCAAAAAGTTCAAGAAGCCAAGTAACGTGCGATGGCTTTCTGTGGAGAGTGCTGTTGAGGTGATTCATGACTCATGGGCAGTGCTGGTGGCTTCGCTTGAAAATGAGTGGGAAACAAACAAAACCCCAGAAGCAAAAGGGTTGGCACAAAAGATAAACTCTTATGCATTTTTGGCCAAGACAGGCATTATGCTTGATGTGTTGCGCTCTCTTGGCAAACTATCCAAAGTCTTTCAAAAAGATGTTGTAGATATAGGTGTGATGAACACTATGCTTAACAGCACTCTCACTACTCTGAACAGCATGAAGGTCACTGATGGTCAGTGTTTGCAAGATGCAACAGAACAACTGGCCGGGTTAAACCCAAGCCCAGTTGCAGAACGGGCGATTCAAAACCTGAAAAAAAAAGTATGTGTCTGCAGTTGTATCAGAAATCAACAAAAGGCTTCCACAGGACTCTGCCTGTCTCATGAATGACCTCAATGACATTTTGAACCCTGAAAAGCTGCCTGAATCTGCTCAAGGAATAAATAATCATGGAAAAGACCAACTGAAGCGTATTACAGCAGATGTCGGTGCCGCGTTGCTTCAAGTCGTCCGTGATCGTCCCTGTTCCCAAGAAGTCAAAGGTCACCCAGCTGAACGACTATCGTCCTGTGGCACTGACGTCTGTTGCCATGAAAGTCCTGGAGCGGCTTGTTCTTCGCTACCTGAGGGTATCCACGGGGCACTTGCTTGACCCACTCCAGTTTGCCTACCAAGCGAACAGGTCAGTAGATGATGCAGTCGCACTGGGCCTGCATTTCATCTTGCAGCACTTGGAGACCCCACGCACCTATGCCAGAGTCTTGTTTTTTGACTATTCCAGTGCTTTCAACACCATCATCCCTCACAAGCTTTTCGACAAACTCGTTCACCTCAATGTTCACCCCTCCACATGTCACTGGATCCTTGACTTTCTTCTGGACCGTCCTCAGGTCGTAAGACTCTACAATTCACACTCTGCCGCGGTAACACTGAACACTGGCGCTCCACAAGGATGCGTTCTCTCTCCACTTCTCTTTACCCTGTTCACAAATGACTGTGTCTCCGCAACCCCGTCTGTGAAAATTTTGAAATTTTCCGATGATACCACCCTTGAAGGCCTGTTGTCTGATGCCGACGAAACTGTGTATCGAGACAAGGTTCGGAGAATGGTCGACTGGTGCTCGGAAAATGACCTGGAACTGAATGTCTCAAAGACAAAAGAGGTGGTGATTGACTTTCGTCAAATCAAAGTCCCGATACTGCCCCTTGTCATCAATGGGGAAACCGTAGAGCAAGTCGACTCGTTTAAATTTCTCGGCTCCATCATCTCGAGCGATCTGGGTTGGGACAATAACACTACGGCCATTGTGAAAAAGTGCCAACAGCGTCTCCACTTTCTGAGACAGCTGCGGAAACTCGGTATGTCAAGAGGTATCATGGCACAGTTCTACCGCGCGGTGATAGAGAGCACCTTGTGCTTCTCTATCACTGTCTGGTATGGCAGCACAACCGCAACAGAAAAGAACCAGCTCGAGCACATTGTTAAGACTGCCTCCAAAATAGCTGGCTGCGACTTTCCATCTGTCGCCTCCGTCTTCAAAACATGTATGGAACGGAAGGCAGGAAAAATCGTTCGCGATCTGTCACACCCAGCCAATCATCTCTTCAAGCCTCTGCCCTATGGCCGGCGGTTTCGTGCTTTGAAAGCCAGAACCTCTCGATTCAGATGCAGTTTCTTTCCAGAAGCTGTACTCAGTTCATCACCATCCATGGAACAACGTGATTCCATGATTGTGACATAGGACTGATGTGTGTAATATTGTGTTTATCTATCTTAGTGCTGTATACAGGACGACTGAGTGTATGTCATGATGAATGCATGTGTAGTAAGTGAGGATGTATTTTACTGTCGCCATGTCACACAAAAATCCTTGTAACGTTTTACTTGGTGAATAAATGTCTTATGTCTTATGTCTTATTATAGATGTGTATGGGAAAGATCTGAAAATCTCAAGCACAAAAGATGTGAACGGGGTAGAAATCAAAACCTCGAGCACTGGTCAGGTTTTACAGGCCAAAATTGATGGAGACAGGGCAAAAAGGGACTTTTTCCAGTTCAAATGCTTCATCAATGGTCATCGGGATAGGTCCCTAGGAGATGTTTGCATTCTTTTCCAGAAAGGAGACATTCAAGACATCTACCCTGACTTTTCCGTCCTAGGGCACATATGCCTATGCTTGCCCACTACTTCTGTGCCATGTGAAAGGGGCTTTAGCGAACAGAATCGGGTGAAAAGCAGGTACAGGAACCGAATGTCCGCATGCAGTCTGTCAAGGAAAATGAAGATAAGTCGGCAGTGAAGGGATTAGGCCTGGACCTCACTTCAAAAGCAACTAAGTCATTCAAAACTGCAAGAGACAGGATCAAATTGACCAATGTCTGACTAGCCTAACACACAAAAAAATCAGCAACTAACTTGACAGTCTGGACAGACTGCATGTGGACATTCGATTTCTGTAACTCCATCACTGTTGCATACTTAAATTACCGATGTTGACTAGTAAGTAATGAGACAGGGTATTAAATGTTTGTTTAAAACAAGTGTGTGTCACTGTGTGTAAGGAAGTCGGACACAAATCAATCCTGATACAATTGCAAAGTTGAATTATATTGACATGCTAAACAAAACAATCAACCAGCTATTATCTATCCTAATTGTCCCATAAATACTCCCGCCAGCGTGCACGCAAAGTGTTTATTACGTATGTTGGTGTACCCCCTAAAAAACTGAAAGGGGGTATAAAAACCACCACATGTTTTGGTTGAGGGTATAAATACCCCTAGCTTAAAAACTTTCTCCATCACTGTATCTGACCCTCTGAAGCCAACTCTCACCCACTAGCTTTGCCTCGGACTGATGTACAAATTTTTACTCTGATGCACTAAGCTTTATATTTACGCACTGAAAAACACACCAGTGCGTCATCGTGAACACATTTCACAGCCGCGCGTGCCGAGCAGAACAAAGCATTTGGGAGAGCGCCGAACGCCAACGCAGCAACAGTACCGCATGCGCAGCAACAGAAATTTAACAGATCTATATAACTCTTCTGCAGCGGAGCTGAAGTCAAGTGGCCATTGGCATTTCCTGTGGTGAAAGCATGGCCGGACTCATGAAATTTGGGTTGTCGAGCTCATAATCACAGCCTTCTCCTACAGTCTGAAGTTCCTACATGGTCATCGGATAGTGAAGAAAAGACCACATGTTCTTTCCAGCACGACTGGCTCGGACAATGTAAATGGCTACGCCATTTAGATGGGCAGATGTTCTGCGCTGTGTGCCAAGCTGCCGTGCACAGTCGAAAAAATGCTTTCGTGAAGGGATCGACAAATTTTCAGCGCTCTGCCCTTGTTTGTCATCAGGCTTCAGATGATCATCGCCTAGCAATTGGGGCTACATCATCGGGCAGCAGCCAGACGGTCACAAGTTTGCCTGACGCGCTTGTCAAACACAAGCAGAAAATGGTGCCAGCAGTTGAAGTGCTCATTCTCGGGGACCAAAACGACAGGCTCTGTACCTGGGTGGGACCTGTCTTTTATTACCCCTCTGCATTTAAACTTCACCAGTGAACTGAAAGGGTTACACTAACTTATTTTTTTAATTTAAATTTTATGTCTTTTACTCATTTGTCCTCAACTTAATGAATGTAAACTTTTAAAGAAAACTTGTGTCAAATGTTTTTGTTGACATCAGTTCTGTTTGTGTGTGTGTAACAAAGTATGTGATCATCTAAGACTTCATCATTTCTGTGACCCCCTGGAAAATCCTGCTGACCCTCTGGCAACTGTAAACTTAATCTGCTGCGCTAGATCTGACCCCCTATATTTAAGATAAGAAGAAAAAAATGAACACTGGTGCTGAAAATGTTGCGAAGGGGTTGGCAGATGAACTATAATTCAGTGCATTTGCGTCCAAGAAGACAATGAGGCTGAACGCAACCAGGGAAGAACCAGTCTTGCTTGCTGGCACCCCATTGGAGGAGGTGGAGTCCTTCACCTATCTCGGGAGCATCATAGACAAAAAAGGTGGCACTGATGCAGATGTCAGAGCACGAATCGGTAAAGCCAGAGCAGCCTTTTTCCAGTTGAAAAAAGTGTGGAGCTCCAGAGAGCTGTCACAACACACCAAAGTCCGGATTTTCAACTCCAATGTAAAAGCAGTTCTCCTATATGGAGCAGAGACATGGAGATTGACAAAAACCACAGTCAACAGAGTACAGACCTTCATGAACAGTTGCCTTAGAATAATTTTGAAAATCCACTGGCCAGAGAAGATCAGCAACGTCAGACTCTGGGAGAGAACAGAGCAGATAACAGCAGAGAATGAAATTGGGCGAAGAAGATGGGGATGGATCGGTCACAGTCTGAGAAAGCCAGCTTCCAGTATCACTAGGCAGGCATTGTCATGGAACCCCCAGGGAAAGAGGAAAAGAGGTAGGCCGAGAAACTCCTGGCGTCGAGACCTCCAAGCAGACATCAAGAGACTGGGAACCACCTGGAGTAGAATCGAAGGAGAAGCACAGGACAGGAGTTGCTGGAGGTCTCTCGTCGACGGCCTATACCCGGGTAGGGGTGACAGGCGTAAGTAAGTAAGTAATTTGCGTCCAAGACGCACTATTCTTGATCCACCGTGAGTACCTTAACAGTGTCACTTCTGTTTTTAGTGATGGGCCGGCTCACTTAGCTGTGGCTGCATTCAGATTCGACTGACACCAGGGTCGGCACGAGTATAACTAAACTGAACGGTCAACCTGTTGGTGTTAGTTTACGAATGCTGTCAGTATAATTATCACAAAGTGCACACTGCATGTTGAACGTGTTATTTGCTGTGACATAAGCCATTCATACTATTAATGTGATACAGCATCATTATGCGTTGATTTTCGATTTTGAGCCGTGTCAATTTGCGGAAAATGGTGCTCAACATAGCACACCAAAAGACATGTTCATTTCAGCCTTGTTCTGAATCAAACGTTACCCAAAGTTTCATGATGCAGGTCTAGATTTTTTTTTTGCCACTTGTTTCATTGTGTAGTTTGAGCAAGTTTTCACTTTGGTAAGCCGGCCAAATACTTCTCTCGTCAGTAGACCAAACCTGACCACATGTCTTCACTTTGGTTCATGGATTCTGTGACTTACTTTTTTTGTTGGTACATGAATTTCCTTTTGTATATTATGTGTTGTGTTTCTGGGTGTCATTTGTTGTATTCTTGTTTTTTAGTGTGTATGTTATTTCATGTTCTGTTGAGGTTTGTTAGATGTTAGACCGCTTAGTGTTCACTGGATTTTAGTTACTGGTTTGTAGGCACTGTTTTGCCGTCCATTGCGTTTTGTGTTTTTTTGTTATTTTTAATGGTAGATTATTCAGGCATTGTTTTGCCGTTCACTGTGGTTTTTTGGTCGGTTCTTGATGGTAGATTATTCTGGTATTGTTTTGCCATTGATTGCGTTGTTGGCAAAAGCTTAGATGTGTAGTTTTCTTTTCCCTATGACTTAGATTGGTTCGTCCTGTGAAAGGACTGTGTGTTTCTTTGAAGACCTTGTGTAAACACATTATGATGTCTCTATGAAGTGGCCACGTTCTGTTGCTCTTGCTGCCATGGTAGATTATTCTAGCATTGTTTTGCCGTTCATTGCGTTTGTTGGCTTTGGATGTGTAGTTTCGTTCCCTTGCGATTTTGTTTGGTTTGTCATGTTAAATATCTGTGTGTCTTTTGCGAGACGTTCTGTAAACACATTTAAAGAAGATCATAGAGAGAGCGTAATGAGTTTTCTTTGGTTTCTTTTACATGCAAAGATGCAGTTTTCTTAAATAAAAATTTTGACCCTTTATTATGCCAAGATGAGGGTCTGTGTACCCTCTAAAATTTACACCTGGGGGTCTGCAGACCCTTCAAGCTGTTGTGAAAACAGGAGCCCTGTGACCACAAGGACGCCACTGTAGGCTGTCTTTTGAGATTAAATGTGGGAGGAAAGATTTGTGCATTCTTGATTTTAGGGTTCACTTATCTTGGCGCCTGGTATGATGTTAGGCTTTTTAGCTTTGCAGCTGATTTCAAAACTCTGCCTTTTCCACTAAACAGTGATCATAAGTGAATGCACTGAATCATTTAGAGCTATAGCTCTGGGTGATAACTGATATGAGCTGTTACAGGGGTGATGATTATAAAAGGGAGCACCCTGTCTGAATAATTGAAGAAGACCTAACATATCTTATTAGACTCAGAGTAGCGGAACTCACGGAATTAGGCCAGGAAATTAAGTTCATTTGGGTTCCCTCCCATGTAGGGATCCCAGGTAATGAGAAAGCAGATAAAATAGCGAAGAAAGGCATCGACCTTCTTCGCCCTACCCCTGTCGGCAGCCGAAAGGTCATACGCCCTCCGGCCAGCTTCCAAAATCTATGGGATAAAGAATTTCATCACGCAAAAAGAGGCAGACGTAAAGGCCTCACGAGGGTCCTAAACAACGTACCCATACTACTCTCAGGCAAAAGGAAAGACCAAACCCGACTAACAAGAATCAGACTAGGGGGCGAGAGATACCTGGTCCACCCCCACCCAGTCATATGTACATGCAGCCACACACTCACAACAGAACATATACTCCTAGACTGCCCTACCATAAACCACGCCAGAGCTAGACTAGAAGACATACTAAACCCACCTCTCACACTGGAAGGTCTCATAAACCCCACCCCCAGACACTTGGCACACCACTGCAAACCAGACAATACAACTACTTAACAAACACCCCCTGATCCAACACATCTAAACAAACGACCCGTCACTGACGACGGGAACGAAGGAGAACCCCCCCCCCCCGTCTCTACGACTCAACCCCCATAGGGCGCGGGCAGCCATGATGCAAGATTGTAAAACTAGCGATGCGCGGGCACCAGCGACAGACAGAACTAAACCCCCTTCTCCCCCCCCCCCCCCCACCCCCCCCACCCCTTGGCCCATCCCCCCCGGACGAAATCAGCGCCAGCTGGAAGTCCTTGTCCCTTCAATAATAGCATATCAGACCAAAAAGGTGACTGCCAAGCGTGTGAAATGCAAAGAAGTACCCAACGGAGAAAGAAACACGCTTAGAAAAAACGGTACAACACAATTTATTAATATTTCGGGTAAATACCCTTTGTCAAAATAGACAAACAGAGACATTATTTGCTACTTATCTTCAGATGCAGAAGGAATGTGGCCACATTCCTTCTGCATCTGAAGATAAGTAGCAAATAATGTCTCTGTTTGTTTGTCTATTTTGACAAAGGGTATTTACCCGAAATATTAATAAATAATAGCATAGCATAGAATAATTGACCTAGTCCCAGGGTCTACTGTAATCTGAGAGAGATGAAGGTCTCAAAGGTCCGCAATTATAACAAAAAGCTTCCAAAAGAGTCCCCCCCAAAAATAAGTAGCACTGTAGACTCTGTTCAAGTTACACAGTTGCAGAGTTGGTAGAAACACAGCAAAAACCATGCGAATCTGTACCCCACTTTCTGTCACCGTCCGTGCGTACTACTGTCAACTTCTCCGTGCAGCTCAAACCTTTACTGCCAGACAGGCTCACTGACATGTAGAATAGACAGGATACCACATGCGATATATTCACCTTTGTCATCTTTTGCAATTGATGAAGTTCTATTTTTATGGAGAAAAAAATGCAGCAGAGAAACCATTCTGCTGAAGGTACAGAAGCCTATTAAAGAAAAACGTGCCTGCATTTGCAGCTGTGGACTAGTCTGTAGCAGACGGTATCCATGAACACAGGGCACATTTTCAAGTCTCGAGTAGACTTTTGTACTTTCAGCCAAACGTTTACAATGCCGCTGCATTTTATTGCACAAAAATGTAACTTCATCAGCTGTAAAAGCTGGCAGAGGCATTTTGGAGAAATTACCGGTGAAAATATGTGTGGTATCCTGTCTATTCTCCATGCTACATGTCAGTTCAGTGGCTGAGCCTAATGGTAAAGGCATAGATACTGTAGCTCAGCGTCTTTGGCAAAGGTCTGAGCTGCATGGAGAAGTTGACAGTAGTGCGCACAGACAGCAACATGAAGTTGGGCACGGTTTTGCTGTGTTTCTGCCAACTCTGCAACTGTGTAACTTAAACAGAGTCTACTGTGCTATTGCACAATAAGACTGCAATTGTTTTGGCTCTTTTGGATGCTTTTTGTTATAATTGTGGACCTTTAACTCCCTGTGTGTGCAGCCACTGGTTCTGTAAACAGTAGTGGGGGATGCATGTACAAAGAATACTGTCTGTGTCACACATAGTAGGGTGGCTACTTTGGGTACAAAAACTGCACGTTGTAGCTATAGTTCAGTTTCACCCTTTGGCTGTCAGCAGTGATTTTTGTCACTATTTGTTGTGATAAAATGTGCTACAGACAGCCAAAGGGTTAAAACTTTGAAAGTCCACACTGGTAACAGTGCGATGCCAGGGAATGTTGGTATGTCTCATGTACACCTCATCAGACATTCCCATGCATAGGGAACCAGACATTGAATGCTTACTTTCTTGGTTCTTCCAGCTCTGTCCTTTGGCCAGTTTTGAACCTGTTGGGAAGCTGATCTATGTATAAAGGCTCTACATTGTACCAGCAATGTGCAATGGATCACCTATGATATTTCATGCATAGTGCCAGATTAACACATTTTTCTATGCCAAGATAATCTAGCACTACCCTTGAATTATTATAGCCAATCCATGATAGTTACTGAATGAGAAAAAAGTTGCATTTCAGACTGGAGACAGAGTAGAAAGGAAAGCAGTACAGAATAAATTGAGGAAGCAGATTTTAGACGCTAAGAAAAAGTATAAAGAGAAAGTAGAGTCACAGTTTGAATCAGGTAGCTTAGCAGAAGCATGGAAAGGACTTAAAACTTTATCAGGCCACAATAAATCAAAATTCAGTAGCAGTAGCATGCCAATGAAAGAACAAACTGAATTTTCTGAAAAACTGAATGAGTTCTATTGTAGATTTGAGAAAGATGATCTGAAGGATGATTTAGATAACATGATTTCCCAGCTTGAAGTAAATGTGGCAGGCAATGTTGATGAAGACTTTGAGATCCATGGCAAGGCGGTTGAGAAGCTTTTTAGCAAACTGAATGTTAAGAAAGCAGTAGGCCCTGATAATATTTGCGGTAGAGTTTTGAGATTATGTGCCAGTCAATTGTCTGTTGTTTATAGCCGTTTGTTTAGCTGGTCTCTGAAGGATTGCACTGTACCTAGGCTCTGGAAAACATCTACAGTCTGCCCTGTCCCCAAGAACAACAAGCCCAAGACACTCAATGACTATCGCCCTGTAGCTCTCACCTCTATAGTAATGAAGTGCTTTGAGCGTGTTGTCCTTTCTAGACTGCTCGATCAGGTCAAGCCCTATCAAGATCCTTTCCAGTTTGCATACAAGCAAAACAGATGTACAGACGACGCCACACTCACACTCCTGCACCATGCATACACACATTTAGAAAAACCTGGCTCTTTTGTACAAATTCTTTTTATAGACTTTTCTTCAGCCTTCAACACTATACAACCCTATCTCATAGCTCAAAAACTTCTCTGTTACAATGTAACGCCAAGGCTTATCCTATGGATTGTCAACTTCCTTGTAAATAGGACCCAGTCAGTTCGCTTTCAAACAGCTCTCTCATCCCTTAGGTCCACTTCCATAGGCGCCCCTCAAGGTACAGTTCTCTCCCCTGTGCTGTTCACACTGTACACTAACGATTGTAGTGGCACTAACTCTACCCTTCTTATAAAATACCCGGATGACACTGCCTTAGAAGATCTCTCCAATAATGATGTGACTTACTTTGCAGAAGTAGAATGTTTTAGTGTTTGGTGTAAAGATAATTTTCTAGACCTAAATGTGAGTAAGACCAAAGAACTACTGATAGACTTTCGAAGAAACCCTGCCCCTGTCCCTGTTCTGATAATCGATGATGTGTCTGTTGAGCGTGTGACTGAGTATAAGTATCTTGGAACAGTCATAGATGATAAGTTGTCCTTTAACGCAAACACCTCCCTCATACACAAGAAATGTCAGTCACGCATCTACTGCCTCCAGAAACTCAGGAAGCTGAATGTGAACCCCTCTGTCCTTCAAACTTTTTACTGCTCTTTTATTGAGTCTGTCATCACTTTCGGTTCTGTGTGCTGGTATGGAGGTCTGAGTGTGAAGAACAAGAACACCCTGGCACGAATGGTAAACATCTGCAGCAAAGTGACTGGCAGTAAGCAAAACAGTGTGGAGTCCCTGTATGAACAGCGTGTGGTGAGAAAGGGTAGGCGGATAGCTTCAGACAGATCCCATGTCCTTGCCCACCTCTATGAACTCCTCCCCTCTGGCCGCAGACTCCGCACGCACAAAGCTAGAACACTTAGACTACAGCACAGTTTCATCCCCAAATCCATCACTCTAAGCAGTCTGTAGGTACATCCACGCATACCCAAACCTAACTCCTCCCCCTATCCCCCTTTACCTGTGCAATCAGTAGGAATGGAGCTTGTTGATTTTAGAGAAGTGATTATATTGCGTTTCATTTGGTGGTGAACATGGACATACTGGGATTGTTGTTACTGAGTGTTTACCCACTAATTATTTTACTATAGTAGACTTTAATTATGCAGCTTGTGTAATAATGTACTGAGATGTTTGTATAATAAGTAGTGAGGGTTAGGACTAGGTTGAAACATGCGTATTATGTATGCATATGTAGAGGTGGGTGTGAATGTATAAGTGCCGCTCAGTTCAGTCCATAAAAGATGTTTGTGTGAGATGTGTAAGAGTTATGTGTAAAGATTTTGTAGTGTTTACTTTATATCCATTTGGAATTTGTAGCTGTGCAAGTGCAGGGAGAAAATGTTCATAATTATGCTATAATGTTTTTATGTCTTGTTTGTACTATTTGTTACTGATAAATGTACCACAAGCGAATTTCTCTTTTCGAGATAATAAAGTACTCTTATTCTTATTATTCTTATTATAGTTCAGAGGTAGTGACAGATTAGGCACCAATCTGGCACTATCCTTGAATTACTATTGCTATCACTATTACTATCTCCCGCTTTAATATCTTTAATCCCCCACCCGGGTCTGCCCTGGGGGACTTGGGTGGGGTTAACTACTTTTTAGTTCCCAGGGTCACCCTGGTTGGCCCCACAGGGTGTGTTTTCCCCTCTATTCTGGGGCATGTGTTTCTGTCTGCCCTTGGTCCACTCACCTGTATTTTCCTTTTTAAACTCTCCCTATGGCCTGTTGCTATTGATATTGGATGTGTGTTGCACTTGCTAAATGGTCTTAGGTTTATTTAGCGTATTAGACCGGCTGGTGACATGCATTCAATATTCTGTTTAGTTGTTTTTTTCACAAGCAGTGCAGGCACGTCTTGTTGCTGTCGAGATGTTAAGCAATGTACAACCTAACCTTTAATATCTTGAATGCATGTGTTAATTAGATTACTGCTGTTAACCTTGAGGTTGTTGGTAGCGCTTTAGTGCTACTGACGGTCAGATAGTTATTTTGATTACTTCTTTAGAATGATAGTGTGTTTGGGAGTAAAGTAATAATCGGACCATTATTTTCAGGTATAAAGTCATTCTCCAGGGTGTGATAAAGACCGGAGGAGATGATCTGGTCCCATGTCTTCAAGCATTTGTTGAAGCATGTATGTATTTTGTGCTTCTTTCAGAATTTTTTTAAACTACATTGTATGTAGATATATAATGCAAAAAGTAAGCTTTCGTTTTGAGGGAAGAAGTCGGTTTGATTTTTTTGGACAAAACAAACATGGTATACCTAGATACCCTCAGTGCAGTATTTGTAATTTATGTTTAATTTTGTTAATGCTTTGAAGATATATGATCATTCATTTCTTTTTATAAGATGCTGTACATGCTGTCAGTTTTGATAGAAAATTTATAATATTGATTGAGCCTGAAGGTTGAAGTTGGGATTGTCCTCTGAAGATTAGGAGTTTAGGAGACTAATTCCAGTAATTGACCTTGATGGTTTGAGGGTGGATCCAGGACAGCTGGGTGCCACTAGGCACCCAGTTATTCTGGCACCACCTTTGAACTATCATGGAAATCCATCTCCTGATCCAGGCCATCAGGGTTCAGTGGATTAAGTATTACAAATGAGACTTAAAAAAAAAATTATTTTCAGTGGTGAATGAGAATGTGAGCCTGGTGATTTCCCGTCAAATTTTGTCGGATTTCACCGCCCAGCTTGAGCAGCTTCCAGACCCTGTGGCAAAAACAGTGGCTCACTTTACACTTGAAAAGATTCACACCCGCGTCATTTCATTTGAAGAACAGGTACTTTTAGTGTTTATTTAGTGCTTTGTTTTACATTACTGCTGTTAGGTCTACATTAGTCATGCTTATGTCATCAGTCTTCTTGATTAAATCAGAGTTTTCATAGAAAAACAGCGATCTTGACTTTGTTGTAATATCCTTTTTTTCTGTGCAACCCTTTAAGCAACACCACTGTGTGTGTAATAACAATTTTGGTTCATGTGCGAAGCAAATGTGAGTCTGTTCTGGGCCAGCAGTCCGTCATCTGTAGTAAAAACTTTAATGTTGGCATTTTCTCTGAGACTATTCAAGCCACAGTCTTCAAACTTGACCCAAGGATACTTTGTGGCAAGACCTTTCTAAACATACCAATTTGAGTGACCTCTCACAAAGGTCAAGGTCACAGTGGATCAGGAAATATATAAAAAATAGCTATGTTTTGACATAATTTATTTTTTGTCAGATACTATTCACATCTTCAAACCCAAACTTGGTGCAAAGATACCTGATGGTAAGACCTTTCTATGCATACTAATTTGGTTGATCCCTTGGAAAGGTCAAGGGTCACAAGAGCTCAGGAAATATGTCAAAAATAGCCATTTATTTCATCAAAAACATTACCGATGACATGACAAATGGGGAGTGTCTACTACGTGCTCAAATTCTAGCCTACGAACCCGTTGTGTGCACACACAACCCGGGAGGCACTCGGGGAACCCTCCAGAGGGGCCAAGAGTTGTCTCCCGGACCTGCCTATCCGGTTCCGAGTCACCTGACTCGCCAGTCAGCTACGTAGGCTCACGACCTTCGGACGTGTTCTAGCCTCGCGCTCCCTTCGACCGGTCGGTCTTGGTGCTCGAGTTCGCCGTGACTTTGGCTTCGCCTGTTGCTTCGCTTCTGCTTCGCTTCTTGCTTCGCTGCAGCTTCGCTTGCGCTTCTTCGCTTGGCGTCCTCCTTGGTTGGCTTCGCTTGGCGGACCTGCTGGTTCCCGCCATTTCGCCGGTGGCGACATGGACATCTCTTCTCCCGCTACCGCTTCGGCAGAGAGGTAGGATAGTTAGTTGGGCCCGGAGCCGGTCCCCGGGCGGGGTACCGGCCTGTGCCTTTGGACTCTACCTTATTCGTGTTGCGTGGGTTTCGTTGAGCGGGGACTCTTAGCTCGGCGGGGCCCTGGTGCCCTCGCCTTTCCCCTTTTGGGGTGAAATTACTGGCTTCCCCTGGTAGCCTTCGGGGAGCATTGTTTAAACCAGCTGCGGCGCGTGGCTCATGTTGCATCTCCGGCCTGGCTGGGGTATGCTTGTTTCGAGAGCGCACTCTTAGCTTAGAGCGCTACAGCATTATTGCCTGGGGGCTCGGCCCTTTCGTCCCTATTGTCGTTTGGCCCGCCGTGTGATGGCCTTAGTCGCCTGCGCGGCGTTAAACCCAAATACCTAAACTAAACTAAACCTATTGTCGTTTGGCGCACATTCCTCTCCAGCCTGGCTGGGGTAGGCTTTGTTCTGAAGACGCAAGCTTAGCTTCGGGCGCTACAACAGTATAGCCTGGGGGCACAGCCCGTTTGTCCATATCGTTCGGTACGGTTCCTCTTGGTAGGACGAGCCCTGTTGGTCTCGACCACGTACCGGCACGTTGTTTGTTTGGTGTGTTGCAGTGCCCTCCTGATGACCTGCACGCAGTGTGGAGGTTTCCAGTGGCCCTCGGATTCGCACAAGGTCTGCCTGCCGTGTGTCGGCTGTACATCTGAGCGTTCTTGTGACGTTTGCGCCGTCTGGCCGGAGCTCCGCTGGGTCCAACTTTGGAGCTTCTACCGACGTGAACGCCCGACACCTGTGCCTGTTGCAAGACCTGCGGAAGTGCCGGCTGTCATCTCAGGCACACCGACCGCTCTTGCCCCCGATGGCCCCAGTCTGGAAAGATCTCCACAGCGGACACAGCAAGGTAGTGTGCGGAGTCGGGAGTTCGAGGCGCGGATTCCCAGGAGGGAACGCGCTTGGACCAAGCCTTACGACAGGCAGAGAACCCATCTCGAGACAGAGGTCAGTTCGGAGAGACGTGCCTCGCGCCGTCCATGGTCAACCGGTCCCCACTCGTCTCCTAGGAAGGCCTTGGATTCCCCTCGGCCGCTGCGAGCCCGCCTCGCCACAGAGTCCGGCTCGCGGAGACATTCGCGCACACTCACCACACCACTACCTGTGTCCAGTTCCTCCTTGCGATCGAAGTCTGACCACCACTCTCGCGCTCCTTCGTGTGAGCGTCGTAAAGTTCGGGATTCTTCTCGTCATCTGGACCATGGGCCTTCGCGCTCTACCTCTTCGCGGCGTTCGTCCCACGTTCCCCGCCGTCTGCCTCGTCCCGCCCGTTCCCCTTCCCCTCGCCCAGCCTCTTTCCTTCCTCCTCGTTCCCGGGGATCACGGTCTCCAGCTCGTAGTCGCTCGTCTGGTCGCCGCCGCCGTTCCCGCTCCTCTAGTGCGTCGCGTCGCCGTCGCGGACGTCGCTCTCCCCTGCGTGCTTCGGCGCCTTATGGCTCCCCTCGTCCTCGTCGAGCTGCTCGCTCTCGGAGTCACGGTCGCCGTCCCTCTTCGACGGCTCTCGGCGGCGTGGATGACGATTCGTTGAGTCTTCTCCCTGATGATTCCATAAGATTCGTTGAGTCTTCTCCCTGATGATTCCATCTCAGTTCTCCTCGGAGGTCTCAGCCGCTCTCCTTCGCCGTTCTCTCCTTCGGATGCGTCGACAGCCCACGGGTTACCGGCCTCCTCCCGCACAGAGGTTCTTCTGGCCCTCGACGAGGTCGCTCGCCTCATCTCCGCCACGCTTCCGGCAGCGGACTGCCCTCCATCCCCCCCCCTGAAGAGGAAGCCTTCTGCCTTCGTCGACGCGGGTAGACAGGTAAAGAAGTTCAAGACTCTCCCTCAGCCCCCCTCCTTTCGTGAGCTTCGGGATGTGTTCTCGGCCCACCTGTTGTCTGACTCAAGAGACAGTAATTTCTTCTCGGACCACAGATGGCCTCCGGACCTCGACATGTACTTCCGCAAGCAGTGGTACGCCGGCCATTCCCAGGCCTTCCTCTGCCCTCTCCCTCCGGTGGATCCAGCCGCCGTGGTACAGGCGGGTGGGGCCTCTGCCCTCAGACGCGCGCTCCCCGCGGGTTTGGACAAGACGGCTTCGCTTGTCAGGAATTCCTTGGCCTGCGCCGGCTTCATGGAGCTCCTTACGCAAGCCTTCCTCCGGCGCGTGGAAGATTCGTGGCACCCGTCCCTGACCCCCCTTCTTGGCGACCTCCTCGTCCTCGCTGAAGCGGCCAGCCGCGCCGCGTATCACTCTTCGGTCAACGCTATGGCTGCAGCCGCCAATTGTGATTTACTCCGCCGCGACGCTGTCCTGCAGGCCTGCCGGGGAATGCCTGCCGACCTGAAGACCCAGCTGCGTCGGGCCCCCCTCGGGGGACCCCTTCTCTTTGGTGACACCTGGCAAGCCGTCAAGGATTCCAATGCGGACAGGTGGCCTCCCAAGTCTGTTCCTCGGCGCTTTCAGTCAGCCCGCAAGGCCGTGGGTCGCCCCCTGCGGATCTCCAGACCCGTCGCCCCGACGTCAACAGCCCAGCTGCAGTCCCTGCGTCGCCGTCGCCCCGCCTTCGGTCGCCCCGGCCAAGCTAACGCCCCCGCCCCCGCTTGGCCCCGTCCCGCCCGTCGCCCTGGGCGCGGGCGGGCTCAGTGACTCCTCCCCTCCTCCGCCCCCGCCGGCCGTCTCGGGTCCTCCAGTCGGCGGCAGGCTCGCCCTCTTCAGCGACGAGTGGCGATTCCTGATTCCAGAAGACCCGTGGATTTTAGACACTGTTTCCGGCGGCCTACGGATCTCCTTTCGTTCCCCTCCTCCTCTGCGTACGCCTCCGCTGTGGACCGAGATCCCCGCAGACCCGCTCAAGGAGTGCGCCCTACGGGGGGAAGTCGACTCTCTCTTGAGGAAGGATGCCACAGAGGTTGTGCGCCGCGCAGACTCGCTGGGATTTTACAGCAGACTTTTCGTCGTCCCCAAGCCTGGCGGCAAGTGGCGCCCAGTGATCAACCTCTCAGCCCTAAATCGCTTCATCGTGGCTCCTTCCTTCCACATGGAGACAGCCCGAGCCCTGCGTACCGCGGTGCGACCCATGGATTACGCCGTCAGCCTGGATCTCTCCGACGCTTACCTACACGTACCCATACATCCGGCCGCCCAGAGGTATCTGCGCTTCGCGTTCGATGGAACCATTTACCAGTTTCGAGCCCTACCCTTCAGCCTCAACCTCAGCCCCTGGGTCTTCACCCGCTTGATGGATGCAGTTATGGCCAAGGCACGGCAGTCGTCTCTCAGCCCTATGTCCAACTACCTCGACGATCTCTTCCTGAGGATCCACGTCGAGTCCGTCTTGGAAGAGGACAGGGATACACTGATGCGTCTGCTGTCGCGACTGGGGTTCCTCCTCAACGTCGGGAAGTCAGATCTCACGCCCTCGCGCCGCTTCATTCATCTCGGAATGGATTTTGCCACCGATCTCAACGTTGTTCGCCTCCCGGATCCCCGGATTCGGAAGTTGGCCACCTTCGCCAACCAGCTAGCTCAGCAGGAAGCAGCTCCCGCCCGAGTTTGGCTTCAACTCCTCGGACTGATCAACGCAGCGGCGGACCTTCTCCCCCTGGGTCGCCTCTACGCCCGCCCCCTTCAGCTGCACCTCCTGCTTCTCTGGAGACCCTCTTCTGGCGACCTTACCCACCTGGTCCCGGTTTCCCCCCTGGTTCGCCCTCACCTTCTACGCTGGACCGACACGGCTTGGTTGGCTTCGGGAGTCCCTTTGTCCTCCCCCCCCCCCCCCGCACCTCTCCCTGTGTGTCGACGCGAGCCTCTCGGGGTGGGGAGCCCACCTGCTTCCTCAATTCTCCTCGGCTTCCGGCCTCTGGCCCCGGAGTTTGCGGACAAGCACAGCAATTGGTTAGAGCTGCAGGCAGTCTGGCAAGCCCTCTTCGTTTGGGAGAACCAGCTCAGGAACCAGCGGCTTCTCGTCCTCTCCGACAACTCGACGGTGGTGGCCTACATCCAGAGACAGGGGGGCACCCGATCTCCCGACCTCTGTATGCTCCTCTTCCGTTTGATGCGCTGGGCCGAGGAACGCGACATTACACTCCTCGCACGACACATTCCTGGCCACTTGAATGTGTTGGCGGACTCGCTCTCTCGCTGCGGCCAGTTGCTCCACACAGAATGGACGTTGCGCCCGGATATCTTCCAGATGATCTGCGCCCGTTGGGAGACTCCCTTAATCGACCTCTTTGCTACGAGGTGGAACCGCCAGCTTCCCCTCTTCGTCTCCCCGATTCCAGACCCGCTGGCCTGGGCAGTCGATGCCCTCTCGATTCCTTGGGACGGCCTCATCGCTTACGCGTACCCCCCGACAGTCCTCATTCCCAAGGTCCTCCACAAACTTCGAGGGAGCAACGCAGTCCTGCTTCTGGTCGCCCCGCTGGCTTGGGCCCGGTCCTGGACCACCGACCTACTCAACCTCGCCACCTCTCCTCCCCTGCGCCTTCCCACGCCCCGTTCCATGCTCAAGCAGCCCAGGCAGGCTCTCTTCCACCCTTGTCCCGAACGCCTGTCTCTTCACGCCTGGAGGTTGTGCAGCGCGCCCTCACCGCTCGAGGCTTCTCTGGTGCAGCAGTGGAGGCAATCGCTGCAGCCCGCAAGCCGTCCACCCGGCGTGTTTACGAAGGGAAGTGGCGCGTCTTGTGTGCCTGGTGCGACGCCCGTCGCCTCCTACCCACCGGACTGACTAACCCACAGCTAGCGGACTTTCTCCTATGGCTCTTCGAGGTCCAAGGTTTGGCGCCCATCACCATCAGGGGATACTTATCCATGGTCGCCGACACGTACCGCCATCTCGGCCTTCCAGACCCCGGCGCCTGTAAGGACCTCTCCGACCTCATGTCCAGCTTCAGCCTCCAACGTCCGACTCAGCGTTCTCTCGTTCCTCGCTGGGACCTACCTTGGGTCCTGACGTGGCTGAATTCTTCCCAGTTCGAGCCTCTCGCTCTAGCCCCTCTGGCAAATGTGACACGCAAGACCTGCTTCCTTCTAGCCTTGGCCACCGCGTCCAGAGTTAGCGAGCTACACGCTCTTTCTACCCGCCCAGACTGCCTCCAGTTCAGGGCAGATCGCTCCGTGCAGCTCTTAACGGACCCCAGCTTTATTGCCAAAACAAGGTCGCCCCTAACTGCTCCACAGATCATCACCTTGCGGCCCCTGGGAGGGCCTGCCTGCTCTCCGGAGACTCGGCGACAGGATCCCGTGCGTGCCCTACGCATCTACCTGCGCCGTACCAAAGTTACCCGTAGAGGGCGCTCCCGCCTCTTCCTGCCCATACGCCAGGGCAAGACTGATATCACAGCCCAGACGATCTCCTCCTGGCTGCGCTGGGTAATACGATCGGCATACATGGATCTCTCCCCACGCGTAGCGCAGAGACTGAAGATCCGCGCACACGAAGTACGCGCCATGGCCACGAGCGTCGCATTCGATCGGAACTGCGCTGTCAAGGACATCGTGGCCGCGGTGGGCTGGCGAGCAGAATCTACCTTCGCTCGTTTCTACCTTCGGGATCTGGCGGGACAGCGAGACAACCTCGCCTTGTTGGGGGACCTCACGGTGGCACAGCACTCCCTCCCGGCGCAGCAGGCGCCGTAGGTACGCACCTAGCTAGTTACCTGGGAATTAGCAATGGGAGGACGGTCTTGGTCTCCGGTAGTACCGGGGCGGCACCCTCCTCCTATTCGTGATTCTCCCATTTGTCATGTCATCGGTAATGTTTTTGATGAAATAAATGCATTTTTCTTTAAAAGGTATTTTTTCGAAAAATACTTACCGATGACATGACACGGAGGACCCTCCCACCTGCCCCGCTTGCCGCTGGTGAGCCTAGTATCTGACTGGCGAGTCAGGTGACTCGGAACCGGATAGGCAGGTCCGGGAGACAACTCTTGGCCCCTCTGGAGGGTTCCCCGAGTGCCTCCCGGGTTGTGTGTGCACACAACGGGTTCGTAGGCTAGAATTTGAGCACGTAGTAGACACTCCCCATTTGTCATGTCATCGGTAAGTATTTTTCGAAAAAATACCTTTTAAAGAAAAATGCATATTTTGACAAAAGATGTTTTTTCTCAATTACTCTTCACAACTTCAAACCCAAACTTGGTACAAAGATACCTGATGGTAAGACCTATCTATGCATACTAATTTGGATGACTGCTCAGAATAGGTCATGGGTCACAAGAGATCAACAAATGTGTATAATTATAAAATGCCAATTTTGGATAGAATTGCAGTTATTATTAACATTTTTGCAAAACTTTTCAATCAAATTTGGCACAATTCTAAGTCCTTCCTATGTATACTAATTTAGTCAACTCAAAGGTCAAGGGGCCTTCACAGATGAGTTCATCTACAGTACTGAGCACCAAAAGTGGGAAAACTGTTATCTGCTATAAAAATACAAACATGCAAATAATAATGATTTAGATTGATGCATGGAACATAAAAAAATATACAAAATGCCAACCTGTAATGCAGATGGTCCAAGATAACTGGTAAAATTTGCAGAACCGTATGCTGTCAAAATGAGGCACAACGTTTCAGATGCACTTTGGTCGGAAGTCAGGACACGTCGCTGTTTTGGGCGTACCAAGGCAAAAATGTCTATGGATTTTCTGTGTAAATGTTATCAGTTTGTATGGAATTTCCCGGGGAATTCCCTCAACACAAGCAAACCGGTCGGAAAGCGAGTTTTGAACGAGTCTTTGCGATTGTTTTGGGTTGCGTTTCAGACATTTGGGACACTGCGATATAAAAATGTTCTCAGCATCCAAATCTTTCGAATATTTGTAACCTATTATGGTGCAAAATGAAGTATTTTGGGTATAGTTTGTTGATGCACATAGTGGACAATCTGATTTTATCTTGTTGCTGACTTTGGGAAAGTGAAAAAAATATGTTGCAGTGGGACACTTCGTTATGCGTCGGAAACGCTACTTTTCGTCCATAACTGTATCAATATCTAGTTCTGAAGTGAAAAAAAAAGTTTAGCACTGATTTTTCAATGTATGAAGCCTAAATTTAAAAAAATCATTTCTTGTAATGATGCACTGATGTCGTCACAATCTTCGTTTGAGTTAACCCACTGAAACCGTTCCTCTTTAAGGAAGCCATTTTGGGCAACTATTTCAACATTTTATTATCAGTTCACAATTAAATTCATCATGCAGATAACTCAAAATATACAAATTTATACATTAACATTATCTTAATGCATTGCGACAACAGAAATGTCACTACATGCCTTATTTTGATAGAAATCTGAATAGCACCACACTGACCCCTTTCGGTGTTCAGTACTGTAGATGAACTCAGATGCGTGAATTAAATTTTGAGAAAACATGGATTTTGGGGTGCAGAAGCCATCCCTTTACTTGTCACACATGTGTGGATCAGTCATTCGCGTGAGTTTACTTATCATTTTGTTGCTGTATAATACTAGGTGGCAGCCATCAGACAACACTTGGCCAACATTTATGAGCGAGAACAGAGCTGGCGTGAAGCAGCCAACGTCTTGGTCGGCATACCTCTGGAAACTGGCCAAAAGTGTGTATCTATCCAAGAATTTTCATCATGGTTTCTTTTAACCCTATTGTGTGGCCGCCAGTATTGTACTGTAAACAGGGTTGGTGGCTGCATGTGCAAGGGAGCAGATGTGGTGTGCTATGTGTGTGTGTCATGGATGGGACTTTTCCAGCTACAGCTTGATTTCCAGATCCCCCCCCCCCCCCCCCCCCCCCAAACAAATTTCAGGTTTTTTTTTTTTTTTTTCTTTTTCTTTTTCTTTTTCTCACTTAAAAAGTGCCCCCAGATCCCTGCTTCAGGATTCAACTTTTTTTTCAGGATTCAAATTTTTTTTCTGTCCCACCCATGGTGTGTGTTTTATCAAGCCATAGGGATGATGTGGTGTCATTTAATCCCTTTGTAAATAGTAACAGGGGTAACATACACAAGAGGTTTAAACTCTGGAGGAACTTTGTGTTACTACAGCAGAAAAATGTGTCGTATTTGTGAATTGATAGCTGTACGTAATTGTCCATCACTGCTTATACATGCAGCCACCAGTCCTGTCTTGTCAGAATGACTTTAAGTTTTCATGCCTTTTTATGATCTATGACATTTTTACTGTACACAGGCAATACTCTACAGACTACAAGTTAGAAACATACCTGAAGATTGCCCGTCTGTACTTGGAAGATGATGATGCAGTACAAGCAGAGGCCTACATCAACAGAGCATCACTTTTGCAGGCAGACACCAAAAATGAAGAACTTCAAATTCACTACAAGGTAACAATATCACCCCAAAAAGCAAGAGCAAATTTTATTCTTCGCCTATCCACCCAATCACTTCCCCCCTCCCCCTCCCCCTCCCCCCTCTCCAACCACAGAAACCACTGCCACCACCCCACCCGCTCAGAAAAAAACAAGAAGAAGAAAGGGCCTGCTTTTGAGGACGAGTGGGTTTGGGTTGGGGTGATGAAAATAATAATTTTTTAAGGTTATTTAGTTTTAAATCGTTTTCATTAATTTTGTTCATTTATATTTCTTGAGATAAACCTATTGTTTATATTGATATTTACAATCATCATATGCATGTGTATTTAATTTCTCAAAATCATTACCAATGACATTACTACTAGGAAGCTTCACTTAGCATATAAATTTTAGCCCCCAAAACTTTGTTGTGTGCCTCTCAACAGGGGAGGCAACCCTAGCGTGTCGTTACCAGGAAACCCCCCCGAGTAGCCTCCCATGCCCCTTTATCCGGTGGCGCACTCACCCCTTTCCCACCAGTATCTTCGCTTAGCTCAGTTAGACCGATCGTATGTATGTCAGTGCTCCGACCTTGGATTGTGTGAACTCTTCTTATGTGGATTTGCTTGGGATTCTTGGACTTGTGAAAAAATAAGCAAAGAAAGAAAAAGAAAGAGGGATATTATTCTGTGGTTGTGTTGATTTCCTTGTTCAAGGGACATGGACAGGTAAAGCTTCGGTTACTGCCTCAGCTGGCGTTTTTGGCCGGGCGGTGGCATTGACCGAATTTTATGTACGCGACCGACCGGGAACTTGGACCCTCGAAAAGAGGCTCTGAGCGCTCGCAAAGGCCTTTGTCTGTCTTATGTTACAGTACTCAGGTGAGGACCTGCACCAAATATGGCGATTTCCAGTGGCCTAGTGATGTGCACGATGTCTGCCTACCCTGCTCAGGCTGTTCCTTCAGTTGACCTTGCACTCTATGCACGACGTGGAAGGAAGATCGTTGGTCGCAACTGTGGGCGTTCTACCGGAGAGAGAGACCGGCACGCATGCTGGTAGCGACCGCAGCCTTGGAAGTGAAGCAGAGAAACACCATGTCAGACATTGTGTGCTTGTCGGCGCAAAAGAGGGTCCTGCTGCCCCAACCGGTGCCTCGTTCGGGGCTGCCACATCCTACGCGGATGATTGAGCCTACTAGCACCAGCAGCCAACGGGACTTAACATCCCTCACAGCACCAAGAGCTCCGTTGTGCCTTTCGACAGCAAGAGATAGGCCTGTCCAAGGTTTGCCACCTTATGTTACACAGCTATTGAGAGCTCGGTCTCCACGCAAGGAGTACGTTGGGTCTCATGGACGCCCTCCTGGCAAACAGAGAACCCAGGCAGCAGACGTGGGGGACAACCCCTCTGAGTTGAGAGCGCCCTCCTGCCGTAGGCCGGACCAGCGCCTGGACAGGGCCACACCTGCGGGACCTCTCTCAGAGTGGGATCGGAGATCAAGACGCCGACATGAAAGTCAATGAGTCAGACTTCAGGGTCCCGAGATATCGAGTGAAGCCATAGGCGATCCACTGACGCTGACAGCCTCCTTCCGGAAGGTACGAGTGTGATCAGTACGATGAGCCGTCGAGTTGTGTTGCCTAGTAGACAGCGGACCCCCGAAGCACAACCTTGCCAACGTTTTCGGTCTTCGCGATCGAAGGAGCGATCACAACGTGTGGGGACTCTGGCTTCAGATGCCGTACTCGTGGTGACGTATCTTCTTCCCGCTCCTCTTCATCGAACCAGAGGACAAGTTCATGTGTGTTGCAGCAACGGACTTCGTTGCGACGACGGGCTTCAGAGACACCCACGAGGAGCAGCAGATCTTCGGGCCATGCTGGTAGGGACCGCTCTACTCAGGAGACACGGGTTCGACATCAGCGGAGGGACCACTCGGATGACAGCCGGTGGACGGAGAAGGCATCCCTGCGAGACCGACGCAGCCCTCGCCGACGGATCGCAGACCACAGGTACAGATGTTCGCTCGGTGTTCAGACAGATGGCTTCTACCTCTTCTCAGCGCGCGGCAGACGATGAGGAGGCTCTCAGTCTACATCCGGAGGACTCGGTGTCAGCCCTGGAAGTGGACGATGAGGGACCGACTTCACCTGGGCGGCGTTCTCCTATCTCCACCATCTCCGTTGACGCAGCACCGATGTCTTCTACTCGCCGAGCCTTGGACGAGGCGTCTCGTCTCATCGCATCCTTTCTCCCTCCAGAGCACTGCCCCCCAGTCTCCGCCTTTGAAGAGGAAGGCCACGGCGATGGTCGACACTCTGCGGCAGTCCAAGCGCTCCAAGTCTCTACCACTACCGGCAGGTTTCCAGGACCTAGCGGAAGCGTTCTCGACGCACCTTCGTACGGACGGCTTTGGAGATCAGGGGTTCTTCATGGACACACGATGGCCAGAGGGGATGGATTTTACCTTCCGCCAACAGTGGTATGCAGGTCACTCCCAGGCGTTTTGCTGTGCTCTCCCGGCAGTGGACAAGGATGCGTTGGTGCAGGCAAGACTCAACCAGCGTTCCCTGACACGAGGACTGGACAAAGCGGCTTCCTTGGTTCACAACTCTCTGGCGTGTACGGGTTTCCTGGAGATGGCGACACAGTCGGTAGTCAGGCGGATGGAGAACACCTGGGACCTTGAGGTTTCAGCTCCCCTGCGAGAGATCCACTCAGTGCTGGTGGCGGTGAACAGTGTGGCTTTTCATTCTTCGGTCAACGCCATGGCGACGGCCTCTGACTGCGACCTTTTGCGACGGGATGAGCTCCTGAGTCGTTGACCTTCTCTACCAGCTTCAGTGAAGTCTCAACTGCGGCAGGCGCCCTCTGCTGTTCGGACCAACTTAGCAGACGGTACGGGAGACATCCAAGGACCTTTGGCCAGCGCCAGCAAGAGTGGTCTCCACATGCTTTCAGTCAGCCCGCAGAGCCGTGGGTCATGCCCTGCGGTTCGTCAGACCCTCTTCCTCCCGACCTCTCTGAGGCCGAGGCGGAGCCTTTTCCCTTCCGGCGCACTCGCGCTTTCCCCGCTCCTCCACTACCTGGTCCAGAGGTTCTCGGAAGCGAGGGCGTGGCCGGGCTCACTGACCTGACTCCAGTCCTCCTGCCGATTCCTGTTGGGTCTCCGGTCGGCGGGAGGCTAGTCCTTCACAGCTTCACGTGACGACAGCTGGTTACGGACGACTCATGGATTCTGTCAACAGTCACGGAGGGCCTGCAGATCTCCTTCCAGTCCACACACACACAGACACACACACACACACACAGACACACACACACACACACACACACACACACACACACACACACCACACCACACCACACCACACCACACCAAACCACACCCCCCCCCCCCACACCCCCCTCCCCCCCCCCCCCCCCCCGAGACACTCACCCCTGTGGGCGCGAGTAGTGGAAGAACTGGACATGGCAACAGCTTTGCAGGGCGAAGTGACGGCCCTATTAGTACAGAAGGCCACAGAGGTGGTTCTGCATCCTGACTGCCCGGCATTCTACAGTCGACTCTTTCTCGTTCCCAAGCCCGGCGGGAAATGGCAGCCGATTATCGACCTGTCGGCCCTAAACAAGTTCATTTCATTCGGTCCCGCACTTCAGGATGGAGACAGCCAGAGTTTTGAGGGCGGCGGTGCGTCCCCAGGACTTCGCAGTGAGCTTCGACCTAGCGGATGCATATCTGCGTGTACCGATCCATTCGGCATCGCGGCGTTACCTGCGCTTCGCCTTTCATGGGACAGTTTACCAGTTTCGGGCCCTAACGTTCGGACTGAACCTCAGCCCGTGGGTTTTCACCAGGATTGTAGACGGGGTGATGGCAAGGTTCCGGCAAGCAGCTTCCAGCTCGATGTCCAACTATCTGAACGACCTGCAGTTACGGAACCAGATGGCGAGCGTTTTGGAGACTGACAGAGATGCCTTGTTGGCTCTACTCCGTCGCCTAGGCTTCCTAGTCAATGGAGGCAAGTCCGACTTGGTACCTTCACGCCGATTTGTCCACCTAGGTATGGAATTTTTGACCGACCTCAATTGAGTAAGACTACCAGTAGAACGGATTCAGAACATAGTGGAAGCGTCACTCAGTGCCTTGCATGCAGAAGCTCTCCCGGCCAGGGCCTGGCTTCGACTGTTAGGCCTGCTAAGCACGGCAGCGGATCTTCTTCCCTTAGGCAGACTCTATGTACGGCCGATTCAGCTTTATCTGCTAATACACTGGCGCCCCTCCTTGGCCGATCTAGCGGCCTTGGTTCCGGTGACGGAGTTAGTACAGTCTCATCTCCAGCGTTGGTCGGACAGTGCCTGGCTGGCGTCGGGGATTCCCCTCTTCTCCCCTCCTCCTCAGCTATCCATCTGCATGGACGCGAGCCGCTCAGGTTGGGGGGCCCACCTGCTGTTGGAGTTTGCCGCAGCCTCGGGTAGCTGGACAGAAGAGCAGACAGGCAGACACATCAACTGGCTGGAGATGAAAGCGGTGTGGCTGGCTCGTATCGTTTGGAAAGATCGACTCGCGCAAAGGGATGTGCTGGTGCTTTCCGACAACTCGACAGTCGTAGCCTACATTCAGAACCAGGGGGGAACGCGCGCACCCTCCCTCCGCATCCTCGTGTACCAAGTCTTCCTTTGGTGCAGAGATAACCCTGCGGGCGCGACACATTCTGGGACATCTCAATGTTCTGGTGGACTCTCTCTCTCGTCGAGGCCAGATGTTACACACGGAGTGGCCGCTACGCCCAGATATCTTCCAGCTACTCTGTGCACGTTGGGAGACGCCGATGATCAATCTCTTCGCCACAAGATGGAACAAGAAGCTTCCACTGTTCGTCTCCCCTGGTCCAGATCAGCTAGCCTGGGCCATAGACGCACTCTCCATCCCGTGGGAAGGACTCTTGGTGTATGCATTCCTCCCACAGTGCTGGTGCCAAAGATCATTCAGAAACTCGGGGGCAGCAATATGGTACTGATGCTATCTATCTATATATATCCCGTAGTCTTGCCGACCGTTGGGGCACCACTGATGACCCGGCAACCAGCTCCCTCCAATACTCTCTGTTCTCTGTCATTCTCAGCGTATCGCCCAGCTTCAGTCCTGTCCACTCTGAGATATTGTCCTCCCATCTTTTCCTCTGTCTTCCTCTCCTTCGTCCTCCTTGCACAGTGCCTTGCAGGATTGTTTTGGTAAGCCCTGCTGAACGCGTGACATGCCCATACCACTTCAGTTTGCGTTTTCTCACAATGGCTAATAAGTCTTCATAGGGCCCGATGGCTTGCCTGATCCTGCTTCCCACTTCCTCGTTTGTGATGTGATCTCTGTATGAGATGCCAAGCAGCCTTCGAAAACATCTCATTTCAGTGCCTTGTATCCTCCTTTCAAGGTCTGCTGTGAGGGTCCATGACTTGCAGGCATACAAGAACACTGAGATGACTAAGGAGCGCATCGGTCTGATCTTGGATCAGAGTGTGATGTTTCTGTCCTTTCATATGGTCTTCAATCTTGTCAGTGCTGTTGTTGTCTGCGCAATCCTGGACAGTATTTCTGGTTTTGATCCCTCATCTGTCACAATGGCTCCTAAGTATTTGAATTTCTTAACTGTTTCCAGTTTTTGGCCTCCAACCATGATTTCAGTGCCAATGCCACTGGCGTTATTGGTCATCAGTTTGGTCTTCTCTGCACTGATTTCCATCCCATATGCAATGGCTGTACTATCCAGCTTTTCCACCAGCTGAGCTAGTTCCTTCTCTGTTCCTGCAAGGCCATCAATGTCGCCCACAAAGCGCAAGTTCGTGATTGTTCTGCCTCCAATACTGACAGTTCCTTCATGATCTTTCAGACCGTCCGTCATGATTCTTTCCAGGAAGATGTTGAAAAGAGTAGGTGAGAGCAAGCAGCCTTGTCTGACTCCAACTGTAGTCCTAAACCAGTTTCCTATTTTGCCGTTGAAGCAGACTGCGCTAGTGGCCTTGTAAAGGTTTGCTATGACTTTGATCAGGTTGGCATTGATGTTGTATAGCTTCATGGCGGACCAAAGGGCTGCATGCCACACCCTGTCAAACACTTTCTTAAAATCCACAAAGACATGATAGAGGTCCTGCTGGTGCTGGAGGTATCTCTCACATAGAACTCTCAGGTTGAAGATCTGCTCAGTTGTGCTGCGCCCTGGTCTGAAGCCTGCCTGTTCCTCAGCTATGATTTCCTCTGCCTGTGGCTTCAGCCTGTTCAATAGGATCTTTAACATGACTTTGCTTGGGCGGGATATAAGACTGATCGTGCGATAGTTCTGGCATTGATGTAAGTTGCCTTTTTTGGGGAGAGTTATTATAAGTGATTGGGTCCATGGTGTGGGCCAATCCCCTGACTGCCAGATCTTATTGCAGATTGTTAGTAAGGCGCTTATCGTGTCTTCTCCCCCTTCTTGGACTAGCTCTGCAGGGATGTTGTCTGCTCCTGCTGCCTTCCCTTTTTTCAGCGACTTCACTGCAGCCTCTACTTCTTCTCGGAGGATGGGATAGTTGCCATTGTTGGTCACGGGTGGGTTGACAAGTATGCCTGGGTCCCCTGCAGCTCGGTGGTTGTACAAATCTGAGCAGTACTCTGTCCATCTCTTCAGTATGTCTTGGTCTTCCGTAAGACAGTTCCCTTCACTATCTTGAATGATCGAGGAGCGTCCTTGTTTTACACTGTTCAGGTCTTTCACCAGCTGGTATGCTTTTTTGCTATTATTTTTGTTCAGATTTTCTTCTACGTGTTTACACTGATCTTCAATCCGCTTATTCTTTGCCTTTTTCATGCTTTTCTTGATATCCTGGTTAATTTCTCTGTATTGTTTAGCTCCTGATGCTATTGGCTCCTTTCAGCTGGTCCAAGAGTTGGACCACCCGATCTCTTGGCTCTCGTGACGGACCCACCACTGGTTTTTCCCACGCCGAGTACGATGCTCAAGCAGCCAAGGCAACAGCTGTTCCACCCGTGCCCAGAGCGACTGATGTTACACGCGTGGACATTGTCCGGCAAGCCCTCACAGCTAGAGGCTTTTCGGGTGCTGCAGTGGAAGCGATCTCTGCAGCCAGGAGGGTCTCCACTCATAACGTCTATGAAGGAAAGTGGCGTTTCCTCCAGTCTTGGTGCGTGGCGGAGCGGCTTTCCCCCACAGACCTAACCAACCCCCAGTTGGCCGAGTTCTTCCTGTGGCTTTTCTTCAGGCAAAACCTAGCTCCCATCACCATCCGGGGTTACCTGGCGATGGTGGCAGACACTTACCGACACCTGGGACGGCCAGATCCGGGAGTGTGCAAAGACTTGGCAGATCTGATTTCCCACTTCGATCTGCAGCGGCCGGCCTCACGTTTGTTGGTCCCTCGCTGGGACCTGTCCTGGGTTCTCACCTGGCTCAACTCCGAGAGATTCGAGCCTCTACCTTTAGCGTGTTTGGGAGACTTTACCAGGAAGACCTGCTTGCTCTTGCCACAGCCTTGCGTGTTAGCGAGATACATGCCTTTTCGATACGTCCCTCCTGTCTCCAACACAGGACCGATGGATCGGTACAGCTACTTACAGATCTTGCCTTCTTGGCAAAGAACCGCCTTCCAGCGTCTGAGCCTCAAGTCATGATCGTTCGACCCCTCGGGGCCATGGATCAGTCACAGGACTCCCGCCTACAGGACCCTGTCAGGGCCCTTAAAGTGTACCTGCGCAGAACTAAGCCACTAAGACAAGGGTGCTTGCGCCTTTTCCTGCCCTTGGCTCCGGGCAGACGAGACATTTCAGCGCAAACAATCTCCTCCTGGCTCCGCTGGGTGATTCGGTCGGCCTACAAGGAGCTCGCCCCAGAGCAAGCTAAAACGATGCGCATCCAGGCTCATGAAGTCCGAGCAGTGGCGGTGAGCATCGCCTTTGACCGAAACTGTGCAGTGAGGGATATTGTGGCAGCCGTGGGTTGGCGGGCCGAGTCTACCTTCGCCCGCTTCTACCTACGAGACCTATCCGGCCAGCGCACCAACCTTGGCCTTGTGGGGGATATCTCGGCAGCACAGCACTCCCTCCCGGCGCCTCAGGCGCCATAGGTATGCCTAGCTAAAATTGTCGGGAGTGAGTGCGTAGGGAGGGGCCTCGATTGTGCTCGCATTAGTGCAGGCTTGGGGAGGTGTACTAAGTTTGCGGCACCCTCCACCTTTTCGCCATTCTTCCTAGTAGTAATGTCATCGGTAATGATTTTGAGAAAATAAATGGATTTTTCTCTAAAATGTAATTTTTCGAAAAATACTTGTCGATGACATTACTCAGAGGTCCCTCCCTCCTACCCCGCTCGCCTCAGTGGAGCTAGGCTTAGATACTGGCGGGAAAGGGGTGAGTGCGCCACCGGATAGAGTGGCATGGGAGGCTACTCAGGGGTTTCCTGGTAACGACACCCTAGGGTTGCCTCCCCTGTTGTGAGGCACACAACAAAGTTTTGAGGGCTAAAATTGATATGCTAAGCGAAGCTTCCTAGTAGTAATGTCATCGGTAAGTATTTTTTAAAAAAATACAATTTTGAGAAAAATCCATTTTGCAATTGTTTTCAGGCATGCTATGCCCGTGTGTTGGATTTCCGAAGGAAGTTCATTGAAGCAGCCCAGCGGTATAATGAGCTGTCATACAAAACAATTGTTGCAGAGGGAGAGAGACTGACTGCACTCAGGAATGCTCTGACTTGTACAATACTTGCATCAGCAGGTTAGCTTACGTTACTGGCATACTACAACAAGATGTGGGTTGGGAACACGCACACACACACGCACACACACATAAGGCACGCATGCATGCGGGCGCGCGACAGAGGCGCCCATGCCCTACCCTGTTGCACCAATTTGATTATTATGCAACAGAACAAACATGGCGGAGCAAAAAATGAGAAACATGGTTTGTTTCCTCAAAACACATTACCGATGATATTACTGTTAGGAAATGTGTCTAAGCTAGACTAATTTTAGCCAAAAATTGTCTTCATGGTAGGGGAGGTAACAAGGGCGCTATAGCCTAGTTCGTGACCCGAGTAGCCTCCCCTTCATCCCATCCGGGCACGCGCCCACTGGATGTTTACCAGTCTGTTTCTTCGCTAGACAGTGGAAGGTTGTGTACATGGGTAGCTCTCCTTCATAGGGAAGAAACTAGTGTTGGTGGCTTCGACTTTCCAAGTTAGAAGTGCTAGCAGCAGTGTGGGGACACTTGCTCTGTGTTTTTTTCTCGTCAGTTCTGCGGATTCTTAGGCCTGACGAGCCTTGTAGTGACTTGGTGAGCTGTGCTCATGAACCACGGCTTGCGGCTGTGTATGGTGTGGACCGGTCGTCGTGTGTCCTGAACTTTCCGCTTCGGTGGTGCTAGCCCCTTGTGCTATGCTGGGACGCCTTGCCTGTGGATTCCTCGTTGGTGTTCGTGTTGTACTTCACCAGACGAGCCGGTGGCGACGTTGGGAACTGATGCCACGGACCACAAACTTGGAATAGCCGGCGGCGGACTGGGTGCTCCTCCCACGGCTTTACCAGCCAGTGCTTGCGCGTAGCACTTAGTTCGCTTCAGGCTGCCAGAGAGATAAGGTGCGGTGAGGTCAAATTCCACTCCCGCGCGCTCATTCTATTTATATCGCCTTGCAACTGAGCGGTACACGGCGTGTCCGGCACTCTGCCGCTATAACAACTACCTACATGTTTGTATTCATAACACATCTCAGCCTAAAGTGACTGTTGTGAAAGCAACATCGTTCAAAAGTTGAAATTTTCACCTACACACTGATACCAAACATGACAACATTACGACTTACACTTGTGTAGCAGATTATGGTGAAAATAAAGAGAACGAGAATTTGTTGATGTATGATGTCGGTGTTTGTTGTGAAATTGACCAAGTAACACAAAGACGTAACTTTTCCCAATGAAACACACTTGCATGCATAAGGGTCAGCATGCCTACAGTAAGTATCACTTACCGGATTTTCGCTACACGCTGGGGGACGGAAGCAGGAGGGTGGTTAATGAGGTCACTGACAGGTCGCGTTCTGGCATTTCTCACCCGTAGTCCCAGGACTCCACAGACTGCTAATGCCCTCCGTGTATTAAAATCCAATTAGTCCATCACAGGTCACAATATTCAACAGTGTTTTAAAATATACCTTGCGGTTCAGCACATTTGCTGACACACTAGACATAAGAACAATACTGAGTTTCTGTTCACAGATACACAAGACCGACGCCGGCTAAACAGCGTTATACGAGAATTTTTTTCTGTTTTACTACTGGAGGAATGACGGAGTGGAGGACAGGTGACACTAGTGTCATGTGCTCGGTCATGAGCCTCCTCTGTTTGCAAGCCAAATGTCCTGCTCTTTAAAATGTTAATGGTAGCGTGACTCTCTTCACCTCCCTGCTCACCATGAAGCGCCAACCCAAATCCCCACTTAGTCATAAAGTCAACGCAGTGACATTCCAGGATATGAAAAGAAGTACCCAACGGAGAAGAAACACGCTTAGAAAAGTCGGGTACAACACAATTTATTAATATTTCGGGTAAATACCCTTTGTCAAAATAGACAAACAAACAAACAGAGAGATTAGCCGCTACTTATCTTCATTGGCAGAAGGAATGTGGCAGTCACCTTTTTGGTCTGGATTCCAGGATATGTTGTTTCGGAATGATGCTACTGGCTGGAAAAGTACTTCGAAAAAAACGCATGTAGTTTGCAATCTTGTCATTGATGTCTTGCATTGATTCATTTCTGCGCTTCACTGGCGTTTTGTGAGAAACATTAGTATGGACAGGTCGTTCAGAATTCGGAACTTAATAATAATAATAATAAGCGCATTAAATAGGCGCTTTATCCCAATTGATAATCGGCTCAAAGCGCCGCCGCGAACTGAACCCAACAAGCATGCTCACGTGAAACACGTGCATTCACTCACACACTGTACATAAACACAGAACATTCACGTGGTGCTACGGGCAAGCTCAAGCGAGCTACTGTAGTTTTTGGAAATTCAAAGTCGTTTGTATTTGAAATTTGATTAAGTGGGCTGAAACTGATACCAAAGTGGAGGGGGAGGAAGAGCCGGAGTACCCGGAGAAAGAACCCCCGATGGTCCGCCCGAATTAACGGTGACACTTACTAGAGGAGAAAAATCTGACGCCGGAACCCGTAATCGAACCTCGCACCTTTAGCATTGGTGGCAGGCGCCTTAACCACTGCGCCACGGACCGCCCCAAGAACTTTAAGGATATGTCATGCGCTGCTGCATGAAGTTTAGGATCATCTGTCAGGTTCATGGTATTGCTGATAACACTGTCACCAACATCAGTGAACACATCATACTTCAAGTAACGGTGGCAGTGGTTGCCAACAAACGAACGGCCATGGTATGCTTGCATGAATATCTTATTCCTGTTTAGTGCTTCGTCAAGACCAGAAGTGACAGGTCCGCACAGAAATGGCAACTTTGTCTCTTCTCTTAGAGCTTCTATTTTGTCCTCGAATTCTGCCACCTGCTGCATCTTCTGCTCATGTCGTTCATCAAAATGCTTAGCACTCTCATTGTGTCTCTTGTCGCTCAACACTGCAATACCCTCGGTCAGCTGTTTTCTTTTTTCAAGTTCTTTGATGACTCTTACTTCTGAAATGTATTTTTCAAAAGATGTGTTTCCATCATGTGCCTCCTTTCCCTCGGCCAGTCTTTCAGCAATGGCTATATCAAGTTCGTGGCATTCTTGCTCAAGGAGGGAATGATGTTTTTTTACTATACATAGCAGAAGATGGAGATATGGTGGTGCAGTTTGCGAAATCTCAACATCAAAGATTGGTTCATGTACAACATTGTTGTAACCCTTGGCATTCTTTTTGTCTCCTCCTGCACGCATGTATCGCCTGTAATCCCGCTTGATGTTGTTAAGAGTTCTCTGTTTCACTTGTACTCGCTCATGTGGAGCTCTTTGTAGCTGACTTTTCGAAGCAGTACACCAGAAACAAGGGTGGACCCCTTGTGCTCCTGAGAGACCAAAGAGTTTGACGAGAAAATCGTAATCGCCAAACAGAAATACACATATCTGTTTTTCTTTCCATTTCATGGTTTGGAGAACTGACACCTGCTCTTTAAACGGCTGCAAAATTGTTTGAAGATTTTCATGACTGTCTTTACAGTTAGCCATACACACCAAAAACGTATTGTGTTTAGAGTTAGGGTTTTGGAGATTAGCAACTTGAAGCATTGTTTTATAACTGTTACCGCCATGATCTCCTCCTAGTTTTATCCAAATTTCATCATTTGGTATTTGTTCATGCCATTTAAGAAGATTTGCAGCTTCAAACTTGTCAAGCAGTTCAGGAACAAAATGTGTGAGATCCTCTATGTAGGCGACAGGCATTTTCTGGCTTTCTTTCTTGTTTGTGACTTTGTTTTCATATGTCAGATTCTTTTGTTCAATGATCACTGTGCCACAGAGCGCTTCTTTCTGGGTCTGTCTTTCCTTTCTTTCACTTTCAAGTTTGACACCAATACTTCTCATGAAGCGTTTGTATGTTCTGTATTTGGACCAGCTTAATCCTAGATTGGTTCTCAGAGCAATACCCTGTTTTCTACAGACATACACGGATCGCCTATGGCCTGCTCTGTCTAATATTGCGGTCATTTTTTCCTTTCTTTTTCGTCTTAACTCGTCAGTTATTTGTTCAGCTTCGTCCACTTCTGATCCGCCAGACATATTTGCTTTAGCACGGGCTAATACCTTTGAGCTCATCTGACCTCACCGTTCACAGACAGATCTTCCAAACAACTAGATCCAAAGTCTGCAAAATGATCTCCGAATCTAAACGCAAATACCTTCAAAACCAAATCCTGGAATCCACATCTTCCAAAACCCTCTACGCCACCATGAACACACTCCTAGGCACTTCTAAAGACTCTCCTCTCCCCAACACACACAGCAAAGAAGAACTCCCGTCTGCTTTTTCTACCTATTTTTCAGACAAAATCCAAACTCTGCGCGACACACTCGACACCCTGCCTTCTCCGCCTTGCCCTCCCGACCCGCCCTTTTCCGGCACTCCCCTTTCGTCCTTCCGCCCCGTCTCTCAGGATGAAGTACTCAAGACCATAAAGTCCATGCCCTTCAAAACCTGCGAGCTAGACCCCCTCCCAGCTTCTCTCTACCGTGACGGCCTTCCAAAACTTCTGCCCTTCATTACCGACATCATCAACGCATCTCTAGAAAACGGCTCCGTCCCCGATATCTTCAAGTCCGCCATCGTCCTTCCTCTCCTAAAAAAACACAACCTCGACCCAAACGAACTCAAGAACTATCGCCCAGTCTCCAATCTCTCCTGTCCAAGCTTCTTGAGAAGGTTGTTCTCAACCAGCTCAACCTCCACCTCACCGACAACAACCTCCTCAGTCCATTCCAGTCTGCCTATCGCAAACATCACAGCACTGAAACAGCCCTTCTACATATCTTAAACGATCTGCTTCTCTCCACCGACTCGGGCAACATCTCTCTTCTTACACTACTCAATCTCTCTGCCGCCTTTGACACTATAGACCACTCTATCCTCCTCCACCGACTCCACCACTCCTTTGGCATCACTGATTCTGCTCACTCCTGGTTTCTCTCCTACCTCTCCGACACAGCAGTCCGTCACCATCAACGGCGTCTCTTCCAACCCAGTCACGCTCTCCTGCGGAGTCCCACAGGGGTCTGTCCTGGGCCCGGTCCTTTTCACACTCTACACCTCTCCTCTGTCCAACATCATCCAGTCTCACCGCATACACCACCACCTCTACGCTGACGACTCACAACTGCTAGACAAAGACAAACTCGACAACACTCAGTCACTACTGACTCACACGGCTGACTGCAACGAAGACGTGAAAAACTGGATGACAGCAAACAAGCTAAAACTGAACGACGACAAAACGGAAGCCATGCTGGTAGGCACTCGCCAGAAACTCTCCCAGCTCCCTCCCTCTCTCCACCTTCAACTCAATAGCACCCCCATCTCCCTCTCTGACTCGGCCAAGAACCTCGGCGTTATCCTCGATTCCTCTCTGTCCATGACCAGCTTCGTTTCCGCCACGGCCCAGGCATGTTATTTCCACCTCCGCCGCATCAGTCAGATCAGAAAATACCTCACTACCGAAGCTGCCACCAAACTTGCTGTCTCTCTCATCTTATCTCGCATCGACTACTGCAACTCTCTCCTTTCCGGCCTCCCTCACTCCACCATTTTCACTCTCCAACGCGTTCAGAACAATGCTGCCCGCCTCGTCCTCAGAAAGAAAAAAATCCGACCACGTCACACCCCTGCTCAAACTCCTTCACTGGCTCCCCATCCCCCAACGCATCCAATACAAAATACAAAATCTCTGCTACAAATCCCTGAACAACTGCGCTCCTGCCTATCTCTCCAACTTACTTCACCCCTACACACTTTCCCGCTCCCTCCGCTCTGCCTCTGACCCTCTCCGCCTCCACATCCCTTGCACCAAACTTAACACTTTCGGCCCCCGCTCCTTCTCCGTCTACGGTCCATCCACCTGGAACACTCTCCCACTCTCTCTCCGTCAGAAACACTCTCTCTCCTCCTTCCAGTCCGCCCTCAAAACTCACCTCTTTCAACAGTTTTAGCACTATATCACCACACTCCCCACCCCAAGCTGACCGTCGTAATTTATTCCACTGTTTGTGGTACGCAAGTCATTGTCTATAGCGTGCGCATGCGTGCGCGAGTTGTGAGTGCGCGCTTAGAGTTATAATTATTATAAGATAAGCGCATTATAAATACCGTAATTATTATTTTATTATTACCTTCTTCGTATTATGGCTGATGATGCATACCCCTGTTGTTGGTTTTCTTGGTTTTGGTATGTGCATAAAATACAAAGGCTGTCCTCCAGTCTTGCAACGGATTGTGGCATCAGCTGATTCATTAAGCATTGTGCGGTTTAGTGCCGTCTGATATTTTTCTTTCTCCTTTGTCAATGGCATCTGCAGTTCCTGGACAGGTCGAAGGCTGGGTCGTTTGATATGTGGAGATGTGGCTATATCGACACCCGTTTTTTCAATGGGTGAAATGGCTATTTCATGCGTCCGCTTGGCTGGTGGAGATGGGGTCCACACTCTTTGTAACGATGACGTTTGAGCATCGACTTTGCATGGCGTTTTACGGGGAGTAGACATCGGGGGAATGAAAACTTGTATACCACTATCACCTTCATTAGTGCTGTTATTAGTGTCAGTGTTATGAGTGTCACTGTGACATTCCACAGATCGAAACGGTCGTTTCTTCCCATGTGCACCCTTCGCTGGTCGTCCTCCTTTACCTAGCTGCATGAAATGAACGCACGCGACACATTCTTCAACACTCGTATTTGGATTGAACATGGTCCAAATGTGTTGTGATGAGGCAATATCAGACGCCGCATTTCGCATTGTCTCCGCAGACACACATGTTTCAGAGTCTATCCGTTTCATCCAACTATAGCAACTACTACACATTGTTTTGGAGTGCATCAGGTCTTTGTCTTCCTGGATATTAATTCCATAACACTTGTGGATTAAGTGTTCATATTTGATACAAAGATATGACTTTTTATCACCGTGGTTTTCTTGTGATCTCCCGCCACATATTCTGCACAATGCATTTAATCGCAGTGCATGAAACACACCAGTGTGTACACAGACTGTATGCATTTCATCAGACTCCATCATGATCAAAAGTTAAATCAAAAGTACATGTACAAGGTTCACTGTTAGTGTTACACTATTTCCCGAGAAAGAAACGTGACTATCTGCTCAATAGTATCCGTGTAACTAAGCCCTCACTTTCCCCGATTCGGCCGGGAGTGTACTAAGGCAGGCGCCTGGTACTTGTCTGTCGACACTTGTCAGTGACCTCATTAACCACCCTCCTGCTTCCATCCCCCAGTGCGTAGTCCGGTAAGTGATACTTAGAGTAGGCATGCTGACCCTTATGCATGCAAGTGTGTTTCGTTGGGAAAAGTTACGTCTTCGTGTTATGGCTGTGGGAACTTTGTCAATTTCACAACAAACACTGACATACATCAACAAATTCTCATTCTCTTTATTTTCACCATAAACTGCTACACAAGTGTAAATCGTAATGTTGTCATGTTTGGTATCGGTGTGTAGGTGAAAATTTCAACTTTTGAACGATGTTGATTTCATAACAGTCACTTTAGGCTGAGATGTGTGATGAATACAAACGTGTAGGTAGTTGTTATAGCAGCAGAGCGCCGGACACGCCGTGCACCGCTCGGTTGCAAGTACCATATAAATAGAATGAGCGCGCGAGAGTGGTCTGGAATATGACCTCGCCACGCCTTATCTCTCTGGCAGATAGAAGCGAACTAAGTATCAGCTGTGGTAAAGGCATGCTCCGGCTGTCCTGGCTGGGCTTCGCCGACGGACAGCGGTGATCTTCACACCTTGTTGGTTTGCCGTGTTCGCCTTTATGTCAAGGTAAAACTTCGTTTATTGCTCTCGGCCGGCGCTCAGGGGATAGGGAAGAGCGTCGGGCGTTGGCATGCGCAGTACGCTTAGCTTCATTTTGTTTTATACGCACGGATACTTGTTGCGGACCCGTAGGGGTCACGCTCGCTTGCTTTTTTGTGCACTATGTGTTGTAGTATGCAGTTCCACACCTGTACGCATTGTGGGCAGTTTCAGTGGCCGAGTGATGAGCATGCCGTCGGCCTACCCTGCTCCGGCTGTGCTTCCACGCACCCGTGCCTGGTCTGCGCCATCTGGTGGGAGGTGCTATGGTCCCAGCTATGGAGATTCTTCCGGCGCGAACGGCTGACTCCTGTACGAGACCGAGTTCCAGCATCGGTGACTGCCACAGACCTGACGAGTGGTAGCTCGCCGGTTGTGGAGCCGCGAGGGGCTAAGGATAGACGTGAGCGGTTGGCACCAGCCCCAATAACAACTCCAGCATCGGTGGCTGCCACAGACCCGATGAGTGGTATGTCACCGGTTGTGGAGCCTCGAGCAGCGCGGGTTCCGATGCGGGAACGGACATCGACCTGAGAACGCACTCCAGCATCGGGGCCGGCCACAGACCCGACGAGTGGTCCGGCACCGGTTGTGGATCCTCGAGCGACGCAGGATGGACTGACACGTGATCGGCCTCTACCATCCCGAGTATGCACTCCAGCATCGTTGACTGCCACAGACTGGACGAGTGGTAGGTCATCGGTTGTGGAGCCTCGAGTAGCACGGGATAGACTGATGCGTGAACGGACGACATCAGCCCGAGGAAAAACTCCAGCATCGGTGACTGCCACAGACCCGACGAGTGGTACTTCACCAGTTGTGGAGCCGCGAGTGTCTTGGGATGGACTGACACGTGATCATTCGCCACCATCCCAAGAACGGACTCAAGCATCGGTGACGGCCACAGTCCCGACAAGTGGTTTTTCACCGGTTCTGGAGCCTCAAGCAGCACGGGATAGACTGATGCGTGACGGATGACATCAGCCCGAGAACGAACTCCAGCATCGATGATGGCCACAGAACCGACGAGGGGTTTTTCACCGGTTGTGGAGCCTCGAGTGACGTGGGATGGAATGACGCGTGAGCGACCGCCACCATCCCGGGAATGAACTCCAGCATCGGGGACGGCCACAGACCCGACTAGTGGTTTCGTCGGTTGTGGAGCCTCGAGTGACGCGGTATGGACTGACGTGAACAACCGCCACCATCCCGAGTACGAAATCCAGCATCGGTGACTGCCACAGACCTGCATAGCAGTTTTTCACCGGTTGTGGAGCCTCTAGCGGCACGGGATAGATTGATGCGTGATGACCGACATCAGCCCGAGAACGGACTCCAGCACCGGGGACTGCCACAGACCCGATGAGTGGTTTTCACCGGTTGTGGAGCCTTGAACAGCACGGATTAGGCCAGCTTCTGCCTCTATCCTTCGACACGAGTCCAGCCGGAGGTTGGCGCCCCTCTCCAAGGTTAGCGACAGGGGACCACGACCGGACAAGGATGCTGGACTGACGAGCGCCCGCTTGTGGGATAGAAGAATGTGGACAAGACGGGATCGCGCAAGATGACACGCCCCGTCTACCCTCCGGGGACGCCGTTCGCCACACCCCGGGGGATACCCCTGCATGGATAGCCCGTGGTGAGTGATGAGTTCCTCGGCAGGACGAGGATGCTGGTCCATGCGGCACTCGGGTGACGTATGCCGCAGGACGGGGACTACTCCTAGAACTTCGGCTGGTGCGCGCCAACTCATAGGTACTGAGAGCACCTGCTTGTCGGTTAGAAGGATTCAGGACGAGACGGGATCGTGACGCTCTCGTGGGAGTATGGCACTCCGACCCTCGTCCAGCTCAGGGGTTAGGCGCCTGCTCTTAGGCTTTGACAGGGGACTACATATAGTCTGCTGACCTAGTGTGCTCCCGCTCGTCAGGATTGGTAAGTGACGAATCAGGATCACGACGAGTTTCCTTGAAGCTTAAGCGTCTCGCTCCAAAGGCAGTAACTTAGTTTAGTGGTGGATTGGGGGTTAACGCCAACAGTCGACTAAGGCCGTCTCAGGGTGGAGGTTCAATGTAAGGCATTCACGACCGGACAAGACTGTTGGGCTTGCGTACACCCGTCCGTTGGTTAGAAGTTAACGGACGAGCTGGGTTCACATCGTTTTCGCACTCCCCTTCTACTCAGATCGATGCGGACGGACCTTGAGCATTGACGTACGAGCGGCCTGCCGTTCCTCGACGGTGACCGCGCTCGCGGGACAGCCCGCCGCTGCCACAGACTGCTTACTGCGCTTTGGATGCGCCCGTCCCTGGGCCTGCGTAGGGACAAGAGTACGGCCGACCTAACCTGCCACAGGCCAACAGAGTTTCCGCCTCCAGACCAGTGCAAGTACCATCGCCCCAGCCGAGACTACGGGTCATGGTTTCGGCGTGCACCTGACTCTCACGGGACAGGTTGTCTCGGGCTGCTCTGGGCCAGGGATGATGCCTTCCCTGGACGGGATGAGCCTGCGTGGCACTTAGGGGCTTTGAGCATAGCCTTAGCGTCGGCCTCCGAGGCAGCTAGTAGGGTTTGCATGTACACGTCACGGAGTTATTCAAGGGTGTATACTTGGTAGAGCGTTACAGCTGGAAGGTACGTTAGCGCTGTGGTTTAGTGGTCCGCCTTATTCTCTTAGTAGCTTCGCCTGCTGGCACCCTAGGGCTGTCTGACAGTTTCTACGGTCCTGGGACTTGCGCGTCATCCTGTGGAGACGGCGCTTGGCTACGCTTGACTGAGCCTCTTCTGGGCTTCGTTCCGCGCATCGAGAATCGGAGGCTTCCTGCCCTCGCCGCAGTTAGGAGTTCCTGGCGGTCCGGTTACCTCCTACTACACTGTGTTCCACTTCTAGGTCGCCACCTTGCCGGCTACCACTTCGTGTGCATGGGTTCTTTGGGTTACCCCCTGCGCTGCGGCCTCGACCTCCCGACCCTCGGCGTTGTCTTCCTGTGTTGTGCACTTCCCGTCGGCTCTTCCGCAGCCTCTTGGTGTTCTATCGCTTCTAGACGCTGTAGTAGACTGGACCTGTTGGACATCTTCGTACAGCCACGTCAACATCCCTAGACAATCAGCAGTTGCGGAACCGGTCGGAGACATCCTGGGAGAAGAATTCCTTCTGCGCATCAACAGACACCCCGTCTCCAGACGTTTCCTCCGGTTTGCCTTCACCGGTGTTATTTACCAGTGTCGCATGCCCCATTCGGTGTCAGTCGCTGCCTCTGGGGTTTCAACCATAGCAGTTCGTCTTAGTGGACAGGACCAGTTGGACGTCTTCGTGCTCCACTTCGACTTCCCTTGTCGATCTTCTCATGCGATACCGGTCAGGGTCCTCGTTGGAGAAGGATCGAGATGCACTTCTGGTTTCCTTGACAGGCTCGGCTTCCTGGCCTACGTGGGCAAGTCTTCACGTCGTAGCGCCGTTTGGCCTAGAGATGTAATCACGCATCGACCTCACGAAAGACGACTTCCGGAGTGGCAGATTCAGCGGTTCGCGAATCCAGCGTGGCGGGTGTTTCAAGAGCAGGCGTCCTACGCCAGACGATGACTTCAGCTTTAGGATCTGGTGGGTACTGCAGCGGACCTTCGTCCCCAATGATGCGTCTACTGTCCCCCCACTTCAGCTGCTCCCGCTTCTCCACGGACGACCCTCGTCGGACGACCTCGAGTCTCAGGTTCGGGTGTGGCCGTTGCTCCGTCCTCACCCCCTTCGCTGGGCGGATCCCGTCTTCCTTGCGACAGGAGATTCTTCTTCTCACCTTCACCCTAGATGTCCCTGGCGCCGTCGCAAGTCACACCGCCGCGGGTGCTCACCTGCTACAGAGATTCTACTCAGCCTTTGGAGGATGTGCTCCGGACCTCGTGGCCCATTGTCGGATGTCATGTCAGTGACGTCAGGAGCTTCTCGTCCTCTCTGACAGAGCCACAGTCATCGACTACGTTAGAAGCAGGGCGGGACGCAGTTCCTCTCCCTTCCTTCTTCCTCTGCTATTTGCTCCGTTGGTGCGCAGTAGAGAGACGTCGCTACCGAGAAAGAGTCTTCACGGGACTTCCGCATGACCTGCTGACTTTATCGCGCGTCGCGGCCATCAACTCCGCTCCAAGTGGACGCACCGTTCGGACATCTTCGGGTGATCGGCGTGGCTGTGAGTTCCCTATGATCGCGCCGACTTGGTACCGACAGCTTCCTTGCTTCGTCCTCCACCGTTCCATTGCCGCTAACCTGAGTGGTCGACGCTCTCTTGGGACGGCTTCGTCGCCTCGCCGTACCTCCTACGGTGCTAACTCCAAGCTCCGGCTCAGCTAAGATGGCAACGAGGTCCTGTTCCGGGTGGACACTTCCTGCGGAAGGTGCTCGTGGATCGCCGTCCTCTGACCCGCGCTGTGGAACCACGCACGTTGATTACAAGTCCCGAGAACTCGTCGTCACACAGCTCAGAGGGCTCAACGCATCCTGTTCCTGGTGGCCCGTTCTGCTGGACAAAGTCGCGGACCTCCGACCCTGTGAACCTTGCCTCGGCTCCCCTTGCTGCAGCTTCCCACACCACGCAACCGCGACAGGCGCTGTCCCACCCTTGCCCAACCGACTCCTCCTCCCAACACGCCTGGAGATGGTGCGGCGAGCCCTCGTGGCTAGAGGCTTCTCAGGTGCATCAGTGAAGGCCATCGCTACAGCTCGCAGATCCTCGACCAGACGGGTCTACGAAGGGAAGTGGCGAGTCCTGTGCCACTGGTGTGTCGACAAACAACTCTACCCCACGCATTTGATGGTGTCCCCCAGCTGGCAGAATTTTTCTCTGGCTGTTCACTGACCAGCATTCAGCGCCAATCACCGTTCGGGACTACCTGGCTATATGGCTGACACGTACCGGCATTGGGGATGATCTGACCCTGGTGACTGCAGGGCCTCGCCGATCTTATGGCCTCCTTCGGGCTACAACGGTCCACCCTTCGCTCACTCGTGCCACGATGGGACCTGCCCGGGGTGCTGACCTGGCTCAACTCTGCCTGCTTCAACCCTTTCCAGTTGGAGCAGTTGCCGGACGTGACGCGGAAGACTTGCTTCCTACCGGCCCTCGCCTCTGCCTCCAGGGTCAATGAGCTGCACGCCCTTTCAGCACGGCCCGAATACTTGCAGTTCCAGACGGCCGGCTCTGTTCAACGGCTTCCCGATCCGACGTTTCGCGCCAAGGCCCAATCTCCTTGGCTGCCCCTCAAGTGGTCTCCTTTCCTCCTTACGAGTCAAGGCTCTTCCCGAGAGTCCAGGCAACAGGACCCAGTGAGGGCTTTACTCGTTTTACCTGCGCCGGAACAAGCCGCTATGCAGGGGATGCACACGCCTTCTCCTCCCTCTGTCCCCAGGTAGACATGACATCTCGGCCCGGACGATATCATCCTGGCTCCATTGGGTGATACGCTCCCCTACCAGGATCTCTCCTGATGCAGCCAAACGAATGAACATCAGGGCGCACGAAGTCAGAGCCATGACCTCTAGACTAACGGTCGACCACAACTGCGTGGTCACAGATATCGTGGTGGCCAGGGGATGGCAAGCGCAGTCAACCTTTGCCCGATTCTACCTGAGGGACCTCTCCAGCCAGCGCCAGAACCTTCGCTGGTGGGAGACATCACAGCGGAGCAACACTCCCTCCCGGCGCTCCTGGCGCTGTTGGTAATCTTCGCTAAAATGCTTGGGAGGGCGGGTCTCATTGACAAGTAACTAGGGTTTAGGGGCGTTATAGCGGCACCTACCTCCTCTTCATCATTCTTCCTAATAGTAATATCATCAGTAATGTGTTTTGAGGAAACAAATTAATTTTTCTCTAAAATGTATTTTTTTCAAAAAATACTTACCGATGATATTACTCGGATGACCTCCCACCTGCCCCGCTTGCCGCTGTTCCGCTCATAAACAGACTGGTAAGCATCTGGTGGGCGCGTGGATGGGATGAAAGGGAGGCTACTCGGGTCACGGCCTAGGTAATAGCGCCCCTTGTTACCTCCCCTGTCATGTACACAACAATTTTTGACTAAAATTAGTCTAGCTTAGACACATTTCCTAATAGTAATATCATCGGTAAGTATTTTTTTTAAAAATACATTTTACAGAAAAATTAATTTTGGTAGCAACAGTGTAAGCACATGCAACAAAAAACCCAGATTTACTCACCATGGCAGAAAAATGTATTCCACAAGCAAAGAAATCACACAAGAGATCTGTCCCTTCTTGAATCACAATTTTATGAGCTAAAAATCACTGTTGAAACTGTTCTCATGAAGATCGAACAAGCTCATCGTCGGAGACGATCAAAGGCACGTTGTCGGCTACTTGGGCCTTGTTCCGACACTATCCGACAAGGGCATTCACTTTCAGATATTTTAGAAATGGTTGGTAAATCATATTATAATGGTTGCTTCCCTTAGACCGATAGCTGTGCTTCATGTGATTTTTGTAAAAACCCAACCCTTGAGTACTAGTGACTCGTCTATAGACGGCAACAAGCACAATGCTATGACGTAAGCGTTTCGATGGCTAAGGGTTTGTTTGGGCTAACACTAAACCGGAAGCGTTTCGATTGGAAAGAGTTAACCAATTGCTATTATCTTGCTGTTATGCGAATCTCAGGATACTTTAATTTTACTCATTGTAGCTTGTTAATATTTAACCCTTTGTGTGTCGGTAATGGTTTTAGTTGCGATGATTCCTGCAGGAATCATCGTGACTAAAACTGCTACCAACACCCAAAGGGTTAACTGTTGTATCATCTAGGCCAGCAGAGGTCACGAATGCTGGCAACACTGTTCAAGGATGAGAGATGCCAGCAGCTTTCTGCTTTCAACATACTGGAAAAAATGTAAGTTTGTATCTATCTTTTGGCCTGTCTACAAGCTAAAGTATTTTCACAGTTCCTTGGCCAACCCTTTCAGTTTGCAGAAGGCATAGATTCTCATTAACCCATACAGCTGCAAGGGCTCATGAATGTCAATACCTTTCACCTGGTGCTGATGAAGACCATTGCAGCTGTGTCATATTGTGGATGTTGTTTGGAGTTCAGTGCATGACTGCTTATTACTGTTTCAGGTTTTGTCACCTGTCTTTAAAACTACAGCAGAATGTTTTGTTCAGTGAACATGCTTATTAGAGATCACCTGTCATTTAGGTGGCTAATAATGTTTTTTGATGACGCTTTTTGTCCAGCAAGTCTTCTTTTGAGAGAGCACATCTTTTATGACCACTTTTTCTTGTAAAAAAGGTTGTTGCTCAAAATATGTCCTACTGTATATGATTAACTCAAAGATATCCTGATGTTGGAATTAACTTGGGCTGAAATCTTGAAGAATCGCATTCAGATGGTACATGTGAAGACTGCCAATGGTGTTTTGCACATTACACTCACACACCAACCATGTGGTCCTCAAATTGGGATAAACCTTGAATCACTGATGAAAGCTTTCACAATTGGTTTGCGACACATGAACCTAAAAATGTTTTACTTTTTTCAGCCTGAATATTACACGCTCCAATGTACTGTGGTATCGGATAAAACATGGACAGGTGTCTGGCACACTTGGGGATGCATGGTGAGCAGAAGGTCCTTGCATTGATGTCAGCCTGCACACAGCTGTGCAAGTGCCAGCTAAGACTGACGTCAGCTCGAGGACCTTTTGCTCAGAAAGTAGTGTTCTCTATAAGTCTAACGTTAATTTAGCACTACTATAACACGATCATGAATGATGTGGTCTGACTTATAGCTCCCACTTTCTGTGATATATTGAGACTGACCTGTATAACACTTGCTGCAGGTATCTGGATCGAATCATCCGCAGCAGTGACCTACAGGAGTTTGAGGGCATGCTGCTCCCCCATCAGAAAGCAGTTACAGCAGATGGTAAGTACTTTATGTTTATAAATCCTTTGTCAGTAGGTAGCACTTTTTGTCACGGTGATTCCTACAGGAATCCCCGTGACAAAAAGCACTACCTACAGACAGAAGGTAAAAAGTTAGAAAGCTGTGTGCAGTGAACCCCTGAAGTCACAGAGTGCATGAGAATCTGACCAAGCCACACTGGCTCCAACCTTTTCTCAAACTGAAAATGTCTTATTAGTTATATTTGGGTTTAGCCCCTGTACTGCCATTGGTTGCAGATTGTGCTTCTGGAAACTTCACAAGTTCAATGCCAAAGAGTCTTGGCCATCCAAAAAATCTGCATACCATGTGGTGTCAGCAAGAGACATAGATCCTCATGAACCCCTGCAACTGCAGGGGTTCATGAGGATTTATGTTTCTTGCACCAGGATTGTGTACACGTTTTCTTGTCAGTGAAGAGGTTTGGCATATGACTAGAGATGTCTTGTTTGTTGTGCAGGGTCAACAATAGTGGACAGAGCTGTCATTGAGCACAATCTGCTGTCTGCTAGCAAGCTTTACAACAACATCTCATTCACAGAACTTGGTGCTCTGCTAGAAATTCCACCGGCCAAGGTATGCAACATTTTATATTTAAAATGTGAAAGATGCGCATGATTGACATCAGAACCTGTTTTTATTGACCACCTTTATGACAGATCATCTGTCATTAACACATTTCTGACTGCAGACAAAAAACTCTCATTCGCACCAGTTTCTTCCCCTCACCTGCAAAGGAGAAAACTTTGTTCATCACATATGCTTTCGCTTTCACCACTTTACAAGCAGAGTTAGCTATCCTAGCGGATGTTTAGGGAAGGAGATAACTTTAGTCTCCCTTGCTTTGCGTTCAGTGTGCATTTGAGCAATTTTGTAGAAAATCGTCAATTTTTTACGGAAAAAGAAGAGACTAATGAGATTATGATGGAGGCAGATAATAAAGAAAAAGTAGAGGAGAAGAGCGATGAAGCGGATTATGTTTCTAATGACTTTTTTCCTCCAAATGGCAAGAGTGATAATGAGATTGATTTTATCACTAATGAATAGAACTGGTCATTATCCACCACTGGCAGACAATGACCAGTTATATTTATCAGCGGCTACGAGTACCGGACTCGTGGCAGAAGTTTCAGAAGGAGCGTGGCACCATTTATTAAAACTACTGGTAGAAATTAGGAATTATTCATACCCATATATACACACTACTTCCAAACACCTTTGAAATCTGTACACAAATAACACCACAAAAGGCCGTTTTTGTCTACTGTATGGAAATACGGTACACTTTTTCAGGATGAGGCTGGTCGGAGCGCGTTCCGTAAAATGCAAAGGACATGACAGGTGGTGGGGGGGGGGGGGGGGGGGGGGGGGGGGGGGGGCTCATTGTCTTGCAAAGAAGTAGCAAGATAAAAATTATGTCACGACTAGCCACTCTAACCTTGCTGGTCGAACGTCGTATGTATGTGTGTGTTTGCGTATGTATGTAAACATGAAAATCTCCAAGATTACTGTACTCACAAACTTGAAACTTATCAAAATACTTTATTAAGTGGGTGGCTAAGAGAGCCTCCGTGCATATTGTAATTGGATGTCTCATTGAAGACATAATAGTCTGTTTATAGAAAGTCGGTCACCCCAGATTAAAGTCCGCTATTTTGATTATATGTACTTTAAATTTTGGATATAGCTAGTTTGTAGAAAGACATTGGATGAGTTCGTTAACCAGCTTTGTACCTCTTCAACTTTTTCGAAAATAAAAGTTAAATGCGGAAAAAATGTCAGAAGTAAGACTCCTTGATTTCATCAGAAGAATCAAACGGTGACGTAAATGCGTCGGTGTTTTATACAATGTTCCTAATTGACGTAAATTACCAGCACGTCCATGTTTTACATGTGTATGAGCTGGCGCGATGTTCTCCTTCATTTATTTTTGTATGATATTTGCGAATGTATTGGGGAAAAGGTGGAATATGCATGCAAGCTCGTACAGAAGAGGCTTTGTGGGCATGGACCATTCCACCTTATTCTTCAAAATGGCTGTGGCTACACCAGCCCACAGAACTTACAACCGGTAGGAAGCGCTGTGTGTTTGCCATCAGTGTTTGTGTGTGCCATTCTGCCGTTTGTGTTTGTGTGTGCCATTGCCGTGCCGTATTTTAAAGGGAGATACTGAATGAGTTCGTAATCCAGCGTTGTACCTCTTCAATAATAATTAATTCATTTTTGCAAGTTTGGGTTAATCCCACCAAATTGCAACAGTTAGCCCTGGAAGAGGCTGTGTGGAACAAAACAGTCAGCTCTGGAAGAGCATGCCTTTCGGATGAGTGACGTGAAACATCAAATTCGTCACAGTGTACACGGCGTTGTGAGACCAGCGATGCCATGACATGAAGCTTATAGTGACGTCATTTTGCTGCTCGTGCTATTCTTCTTCTTCAGAATTCCTGTCGCTACTCCAGCCCACAAAGCGTACAAATGGCGGGCAGTGCTGTATGTCCATTGTGTGCGCCGGCGTGTGTTGATCAGAGGTTGGCTTAGAGAGGAGGGAAATGGATCAGAAGGATAAGCTTAAAAATATGAACAACTCTGAATATTCCTTAAAGAAAAACGCACGTGAGCTCCAAACAATCCGGTAGACTTTGGGATGAAATCCTCATCTTGTTCTGACATGACCCTTTTTCTGTCATGCAGAAGTAGAAATTGCTTGGTCCGGGGTAGTCACTCTAGCAGTATTGCTTAGTCAGGAATGCCTGTAGCCACCTAAATGATGGCCTTTAATGATAGGTGACACCTTTTGCCCTTCAAGACTTCTCTTCAAAGAGCATCTGTCTTTTAAGACTACTTTTTTCTTGCAAGTTGCTTAAAACAGTTTCTACTGTATTATGGTTGTGTTACATGGTAGAGTCAAAGTCGTAGTATGATAAACACACCAGACACACGCACGTAAGGTTCTTTTAAATAAACTTCATTCAGCTGCAACCCGTCACATGTGGCTTAAGGATGTAGACAATACTGGAGTAACAGTTCCAACAAAATTTTAATTCAGCGATGCGATCTCCACACAATGCATTCCCAAATGCATCAACACTGATACAATGTCTCTTCTGCAAATGTCCACACTGGCGACACAAAGTTCCTCACACAATGTACACCACCGTTACGCTGCGTCTCTCACAATGTACACCCTATATGGGCCATGTACCTACAATAAACTGTGTGTCTCTACAACTGACAATGCGTGACAATGTATATACGTGCTTCCCAGCACCAACCTTATATAGTAAAACAACTTTCCAGAATAATCCAAGGAATTTACTCAACGCAACCAATCAGAACGGAACACGTAACTAAAACTCATAAATATTAATAAAAGAAGAACTTTCTGAAATAAACTAAAATAGTCTACAAAAATTCGGCTGCTCATTTCAGCCCCAAATCCCAATGTAAAATGACATTACACAAAAGTATGGCAAACCGTTCACGACCTTTGAAAACACACACTGAACGGCTGTTAATTTCATGGGCACAGTAAACAACTATGACTAAAATTACTACAGTGTAGCAAACTGTTGCTTATACTTCAACGTCTCATGTACGAGGTCACTAGACAGCACGATTATGCTCGAACGTTATGGTTCATTCTCAGCTAATCTACGCAAAACAATAATCGACTGCTCTTCTCCGTGCGACTTTTCTAGAAGCTTCCGGATTAAAATCAGCGTATCATAACAAAACTAAATCAGCTATCATGCACGAACGATAAAGAATTTCACTGAAAAGGTACGTGATACGTAACGATGAAAGCTCAAATAAATATCGGATCGTTTCCTACGATTAACACATGTATGCTCTCACAGAACAATACAACTACAATCGTAACAGGTTGTGACACATAATTCAGCTCTGAGTCTAGATATTTGTTGTTGAATTCGGATTTATTTTCATATATTGTTTTCTTTATATGAATTTTCATCATCTACCGTATTGAAAATACGTTAGACTTTCAGATGGGGCTGGTCAAAAACCAGTTCAGTAGGATGCAATTGACGGTTATATGGGCATATTCTGGCAAAAAAGTAACTATAAATGTGACACGTCATGTCTAGTTACACTAACCTCGCTGCTAAACGTTCTTTCAGCGCAAAGCATTGTGTGCTGTGTACCTGGTATGTGTGTGTGTAGGTAATCACAAAAATCTCCGAAGTTTGCCTAAATACAAGCTTGGAAATATAAGAAATGCTTTATTCAAGGGGTGTCTAAGAGAGCCTGCAATCATTGAAATGTCTCATTAAAGAGTTAAGTGACTGTTTATAGAAAGTTGGTTGTCCCACATTAGAGTCCATAATTTTTATTATAATTTATTCACTCAAAATTTTTAATATATCTAATTTCCAGAAAATCAATGAGTTAATTAGCCAGCTTTATACCTCTTCAACGTTTTCAAAAATAAAACTTTATTGCAGAAAAAATGTCAAAAATAAGAATTCTTGACTTCAGGAGAGGAATCAGACTTTGAAGGTGACATAAAATTCACCAAATGCATCAGTGTTAAACAATGTTCAAAGACAATACATTATAAGACAGATCACTCCTTCATAAGACTTACTGAAAAAAGTGAGGTCAGTGTAGCAGTTGCGACCCATGGTGTAATCGTGTTGTGGCCGAACGTCTGTCACTATCTGGTAATGGACTTGAGCTCTGATGTGAGGCTTTTTGAAGGGTAACATGTGCTTTTTGTGTGTGCATTGCGGAATACTGTTTTAAAATCACATGAGCTTTGCTTCAAAGATATTTGTTTTCTATTCCTAATCGAAAGATTTTTCGGGAAAGTGGTAATTAGCACGGACAGTGCAATCGAAAAATAAATAAATCAGGCATTTCATTGTTGCCATAAGTGTGAGTTGATGTCTAGTAAACACACACTCACACACACACACATACACACACACACATACATGGAGACAAAACCCTCAGAGTGGGTTACCTACCATTTTATTTGAAAATGGGTTCCCATATTTCTATTTATTCTAGGGCTCTGGAGTTGATGCGAATGTTTAGAACTCACCTTATAACTAAGCTCTACAACTTAAAATAAAATAGACATTTTCTAGAAACAGAGCCACTGGATGGAGAAAAAATGGGTTTCTACCAATAAAGTGGGTGCCTCTCAAACAAAAACTGGCATTACAGTGAAAATGGGTGTCCCAGACCTGCCTACTGTTACGGATTTTTCCGTATTTTTACGGATTTTAGACCTAGAATACGAAAATACGCAAAGGTCTTAAAAGGTACGAATTTTGGCACTTTTAAAATTTTTTTTTGTAATACGATGTTCGTTTTGGGTTTTAAGACGATTCGTGTTTCACACGGCACCATACTGTGCGCCATACTTAAGTAAGAAACAATTGAAACTTTTCACCGTCAGAGATTACTACATTAAGTTCAACCATGTCTGCCACGGGTGCCAAGAAAAGAAAGAAAATAAGAGCCCATGAAACTGACGATGAAATGGATGAAGCGTCAACGTCGGTTTCAAAGGAGAAGAAGTCTAAACCACAGCAGACATTCTTGTCTTCATACACGGATGAGTGGCAATTTCTTGTGCAGTCTAAGTAAATAAATAAATCGGGGAACAGTGTATTTAGAACTAAGCAGTCAGTTTCAGTTTTAAATGCAGTGATTACTTCTTCTTCATCTTCACTAAGTTACATGTACACTTGTCAAATTCCTACTTACGTCGATTCACCGAGAGTGAAAATACGAATTTTGGTCCCAGAATACGACATTTTGCCAGTCAGAATACTGAAACTGAAAATCTGAGGTAGGCAGGTCTGGTGTCCTCTTCAATCATTCATTTTAGCATGGACTATTTTAATAAAATTAGGCGTCTGTAATAAGGTAAAGTTCATGGAATATTTGATGCTTCTTTTCCACATTTATTTTATTGTTGTCATTATTTTTTCAACTTAATGTGTATTTCTTTTTTTCAAGTTCTTTTTTCCTGCATTAAAATTGTCAAGCACAATGACCCAACACGCAGTGAACAAAATACCTCACTAAACATACCTCTGTTTGATTTTATTATGATTGTTTGGGTGGGGTTGTGGGGGGGGGGGGAGGGTGGGCAGGGGGTCATCACTTTGGGTTTTATAGAGCTGTTAAATGCTCTCTTAAGAATCAAAGATTTTCATTATCAGTGGAATCAGTAGGTCATTTCAGAGGCACGAACCGAGTTGCACGTCGAACCACTCACAAATACACATTTGGAGTGCACCAGATGGATCCAGTTGGCCAAGTCCCACATTCCACACTATAGGACAGCTAAGACTGAGAAGCAATCGCAAGGTTTAAAACTAAGAAACTGTTGTTTTTAGAAGCGTGTCGGGCAACAGTTTTTATTAAAACTGTTTTAAAACCTCTTTAAACTCAACTTTTGTTAATGTTAAAAGTGTTTTAATATACAGGCGTGTCGTAACTGTTATGCATCTATTCCAACGTAATAGTGCTGGATATTTTTCCCATTTTTGCCTTCTCTTTTCGCTCAGCACTCGACTTTACAGTCCTTCCCTCAAACGGGCAGCATTCACACATACAATACTTTACTATTACACCCTTTGGCAACCTTAGGATTTTTTTCTCTGACCTAGCATTACATCGGAAAATTGTCCATCCAAGCCGGCACTCTTCATACTGTGCACTAAACGACCGACTGCAGCAGACGACGCACCTAATGACACTGACTGTGTGACATCATTTGCATTCAATCAATTTGTGCATACAATCTGACAGGAGTTGCAGTCGAAACGAAAGCATAACACCAACAAACCCACAAACAAAGCAACAGGTTCAACCAAAAGGTCGGGCAGGCCACAGGACAACAGCAGCCTCACCCAAAGTCTATACGTCCTCACTCACACTGAGTACTCATACAATCACTTCACTTCATAGCAACCGGCGCACGAATATATATATATAGGCTAAGTCGCTGGCGAACGACATGACCTCCCCCGGAAGCACAACACAACTCAACACTTTTTTAACAAAACAACCACACCCTCAAATAACGAACCTCATTTTGTAGCAACATAAACAATTTACTCCCTCAAACAACTAAAATACCCCCCCCCCCCCCCCCCACCCCCCCCCCCCTTTCGTATCTCTCCGTTTCATTTCGGCTCACTGATGCAGTTGACCCATATCAGCTATTATGCTATTTATAGCTCAGAAGGGTGATGTCATACACACGCCCATTTTAGGGGCTTTGTGCACACATACACACACACACACTGCTGGGACAAGTTCAAACACACTGGAGGCGTGTCTTTTAAGCACAACAGTGCATGTGTTAACGCCAAAATGAGAAAAACTGATTTTTGTATTTTTTATGAATCTTTACCGCAAGACAATGCAGAAACAACCCTCAGAAAAAATGGGTGTCTGACTTGGGCACCCAGAATTTTACACTCACCCATTTGCCATAAGGATGGTAAAGACAGTCACCCATTTTAGGTCTTTTGTGCACTCACACACACACGCACACACACACACACACACCCATACACGCAAACAAACACACATGCACACAAATGAACACACATACAAACAAACCACCAGCACAGGACTAAATAAGAAATAATTTACAGCAAACATCAGTTGTTTTGAACAATCTCACAAGAAGATCAGTTTATTAATACATGTTCAACTTGCAGCAGGTATTATCAAGAAAACCAAATAGTGATTAATTATACACAGGCCACGCTAACCACCTTATGCATACACCGTTAGAAACTGTAAACAGTACCTGGCGTTGTATGCACAAAGAGATTAATAAGAAATTATCACTAATTACCTGTTCTTTCTCATCCTCTCCATTCATCCCTCCACCCAACACATGTAAATTTATGACAAAATTATTCATCACACACGAAATAGGTCAACATGAATATACGCATTAGGCTGAATTATAATAAGACGTACAACAGACAATACCACCAGTCACATACCCACCGCTACTCCCTCATCATGTGCACGAAGCCTTTAGATCTAAAAGTCATTACCGGGTAAACAGATAAACATAATTATCATCACTGATCAGAATTATGTTCTCCAACAATCCCTTCGCCTCCCCCACCAGACTATCGGCTGCTTTCAGTGGGAAACTAAACCCCATACAACAAAGACAGTCACATGGTTTGCCACAAGCTTTGTCCTCTCATCCTCCTCTCATTCTCCCCAAAATCCTCTGCCCCTTCTATTTGATCAAGTTTTTTGTTGTAGGTGGCTTGTTCTTTTATTGTCATTTCATCTAGTACTGTTACACACAGATCTGACTTTGGTGGCAGTGCAGACACTTTAATCTGAAGCGCTTTGAGAATCTTGGCATTAAAGCCGGGGCAGACTGAAACCTTTTGCATAGTTTTCCGTAAGGTTGAAACTGACGGGAGGACAACGATTTTTGCAAGCATATGATATGCCTTGGGGCTTGCATGAAACAAAGATAGAGTTGTTGTTTTGTCTGTCTCCATCCATCTCCGGCCTTGTTTCTTTTTGTGTATTTCACGCAACTGTGCTGAAATAAACTGAACACACGAATCAGGCAAAAAAAATGGGCCAAGCTCTTCACTACTGCATCCTTCTTCTCTTTGAGTGTTAATGTCTTTTCTTTCCTTGTTTTCCGTCTTTCTGTTGTAACTTACATTTCTTCTGCAGGCAGTACAATCTGTTGCGCACAGTTTTAATACTTTTCTTCAAAGCCTGCTTTCTTGGTGAATCGCTGTCCTGACCACCTGTTGCTGCAGTTCAACCCCACATCCGTTTCTCCATTGGACTCATCTGCACACACACAAACATTAAATCATTAATGATATGATAATCCACAGCATATTTACTCAGATAAAAAAATCAATTCACATTTCATCTGACTGACAAGAAATGTATTTTCACACACACATGCAGGCGCGAACACACACAAAGAGGCCATTGAAAATTCATCCAAATTTAAAATCTGCTTGTGTGATTTTAATAGTCAACATATTTTACGACCACAGTTGTGAAAACAACTCACACAACTGATCTTTTATGCTGTCATTTCAGTTTTGGTAATCTTTTTATAAATTAAAATTTTGAGCTTACAAATAAATCAGATTCATATTTATTCACTGAAAGTACCTGGTTGCAGTGACATGCGTGCCCGTGAGGCGGCGATTTTGAATCTATAGCAGTATCCGTCCTCCTGGGTGGCTGTCTCTTTGTTGTTAGTTGTGGGGGTGGGTTGGCACCGAAAACTAAGCCGGCACAGCATTTCCATAGCAGCCTGCGCCTCTGCGTGGCACACGTGAACTGGTTGTTTTCAGAGTTCTGCATGACCTTTTATACTTCTGTATTCTAAGTCTTTATAGACAATGAAAGCGAAGTAACTTTGCAATGACTGAATTTTATGAACAACCTTACAACTCAAGGTTTCTTTGTTTAATTTCTCACCAGTACTTTCCTCTTTTTGATCGGAACATCGGTCTTAAAACAACTCGATTAAGAACTTGAAACTTACATAGGCTTCTCCCTATCAGTTGTATTGCCTTGAATGAAAGGGAAAGGTCTGTGTAGCCTAAAGAATACTTTTCCTCGCCCAAGTTAAGCACGTTTGGCACAAATGACTAGATCTAACTTGAGTTAGTTCAACATTACGTGGATAAAATGGGACAGGAAAGCTGGTCTATGTACATATGGCCATCTTCTACATTTGAAAACAAAATTACTAGAAACTTATAATTACTCTGGATCTAAATGGTCGTTAGACCACTTTTCCACTGACATTTCTCGTAATTTACGGCGTGGAGAGCTGGCTAGGGTCTGTTTGCAGTTGGATCAGTTTTCCACTCTCCTAGAGTTTAAACCCAAAGATACTGACATATCACACGAGGGACCTATGCCTGAGTATCGCCATGGCAACTCTAATTCAGAATAAAAAATTTTCAAGATAGACATCCTCTGCACCATGAAATTATTATATGGTTGTAAATTTACGCATTTATGCAAAGATAAGACCACAGAGTAATCAGCTTACCTTGTTTCTTCCTTGGGAAAAAGGAAAAATGATATGCTGGTGCAACATGGCGTGTAGCGGGCGTTTAAACAAGAAATTGCGCTGCAAAAGTCAGACCCTTGTCTCGTGATTCAACACGATTACAAGGGAGAAAACTCTCAAAACGCATCCTCGCACTCTCTGGGCGAGTGATTTGTCTTATAATGTATTGTCTTTGATGACACAAAGCACCAGCACATCAGTGTTGTACATGTGATGTTCTCCTTTTCTGACAATTTGATTTAGGAAGATAGTCTCTCTATTTTTGTTATGAAGTCTGCGAATGTTTTGGCAGGAACAAAAAGGTGGGAAAATGCATGCAAGCTCATACAGAAGAGGCTTTATGGGCATGGGTCATCCCATCTTGTTTTTCTACGCCAGCCAACAGAAAGTGTAACTGGCGCAAACCGCTGTGTGTCTGTGTTTTTGTGTGCCATTGCCGTGCATAGGGTGGGTGGGTTAAGGTTGAGAGAGATGAATCAGAAGTATAAGCTTAAAAAACAGGAACAACTCTGAATGTTTCTAAAAGAAAAACGCATGTGAACTCAATACAATTACGAATACAGTAGACTTTGGGATGAAATCCTCATCTTGTTTTTGTTTTTTTTAATAATGTGCCACATGCTGTTCACATGTTTCTGTTTACATAGCAAAACAAAACTGATGTATCTTAGTATGACTTTGTTTTCTTGGTCAGGCAGAGAAAATAGCATCCCAGATGATCACAGAAGGACGCATGAATGGATATGTTGACCAGATCGATTCCATTGTGCACTTTGAAGGTGAGCGAGCCATTTCCCCCACTCGTCAACCTTACTTTTTTTCCTTCCTTAACCCATTTAACTCCAATGCACTACAGCAGATGATGAACCATGATAATTCAAGGATAGTGCCAGATTAGCTTGGCATCTGATGATGCCAAGCTAATCTGGCACTACCCTTAAATTATGGTCGATCCATCTCCTGTAACTGGTACATAGTGGTAAGATGACACCTCCAAAAGCTGGGAAATGCAACCCAGGGGTTAGCTGGGTTAACCCCCTTGCACATTCAGCCACAGGTACTTCTTACTATACATGTGGTTGCAAGTACAACAGAGCTACTAAATGTGGACACTTAATTAAACTTCTTGTGTTTTGATCTAAATTTTAATGCTACAAGCCTCACAATTTAGGGGCAGATTTGGTGAAAGAAGGAAAAAATGTGAGGGGCAACTGCGGAAATGTGATGTTATGGGAGGTGCTAGTGAGTCTTCCTAATTACGAAGAACTTAAACTGTTATGTATTTTAGAGAGTAAAACTCCGTAATTGTGGAATTTTGACCTAAGGTCTCAGGGTAGTTTCTGCGTTTTTGTGTGTCTGTGTGTGTATACACTGTGATAATGCTCAGAGCTATGTTTAGAATAGGTGCTCTGTAGATCACATATTATTATTATCATTATCATTAATGTGTTAAATTTTAACTGTGTTTGTGTGCTTTGTTTCTGTTTCAACAGCCCGTGAGACGTTGCCAATGTGGGACCGCCAGATCCAAAGCTTGTGTTTTCAGGTGAACAACATCATTGAAAAAATTTCTCAAACGGCACCTGACTGGTTTGCCAAGGCCATGGAGAGTCAGCAATGAGTGAATGTGTGTGTTGTAGAGAGAATATGTGAATATCTTGATATGAGACATGGTTGATCCCTTCATTATCAGGACACACATTTTGAGTGGGATAGAGAGAAGCCAAAACTCTTGACCTGAGACAAGTGTTACGCCCGATATTGTAAACAGTACTGGTGGATGCATACACAGTGGAGTTAATCTCTACAAGGCCACGGTAGATGAATTAATCTTTGAAACCTTAACCTGTTGCGTGTCGGTAGCTTTTGTCGTGATGATTCCTGCATGAATCATAGTGGCACAAACTGCTATCGACATGCAAAGGGTTAAAAAATGAAAAGATGATAATCGTTTTGCATGAGTGTAGCCAGCAAGACATGAGCCTCTGCAGAAGTTACTTGAGGATCTGTGCCTCATGCAATCGAGTAATGTTTGCAGTGTTTCAGCTGTTAGGGAGCTTTTTGTCAAGCATTTGTTTACACTGCACATGAGTTGATTCTAATGTTTAATCCTTTTCATCCTGATACACTGCTGCATGAAATTAATTTGATTATGATAGTTCAAGGGTGGTGCCAGAATAGCTTGACACCTGTGGCGCCAACGATTCTGGCACCACCCTTCATCTAAAATGGCAGATTTATCTCCTTATCTGCAATAGAGCCTTCATAGAACAATAAGCAAAATTTTATAAATTCAGCCTCAGGATGTCATGGGTTAAAATAAGAGAGTGTTAAGTAGAAGTATCTACCAGTCATGCAGGATAAATTGTCTTATAAATTAATACCTCATTAGTATCTCATACCTGGAGAGGTGCCGAGCTGATCTAGCACTATCTTTGAGCTGTCATGGCTGATAAATCTCCTGCAAATGTGCAATGTGTATAGTCTGTTTGAGAAAAGCTTGCCTTGTGGTTTTTTTCCAGTTAACTTTTCAACAAGACATATTTCAGGACATCACTAAGAACAAAAGGTGATCACCATACTTGGTCATAATTTATTTTAAAATTTAGTTGGCTTCAGACACAGCAGTTTAGCCACTACCCTCAGGAGATAATGGAGATGACCTTATAAGTTAAAACATGTACCCTGTTCAGGCCTCGGTGACCACTGTCCTGCATCACTGTTGCTAAAACTATGATAAGCTATGCACAGAGCGGACGTATCGCAAGACCAAAGCATTGAACGTCCAACATGGAGAGCATGAAGTTTACAGGAATAAATATGTGTCAGTGTCTCAATTAGGGTATATTTTAGCAGGTTTAAATGGGTCATGTAAAAAAATTTCCCAAGGGGAGCAGCTAAACTATTGTTATGACTGGGAAAATTAAAATAAATTAGGACCAAGATTAGTGATCATCTTTTCTTCTTGGAGTTGTCTTGAAATCAACTGCGTTTAAAAGTTATTTGTAAAAAGATGCAGCAAGCTTTGCTCAAACGGACTATACATGACACTTTAAAGGTCATTCTAATTTTGAAGGTACATGTATATTGATTGGGCCATTGTCTTTACATCTCATGCATCATGTTTGTTTTTACTGAATGTTACTTCCCTATGTTTTATAATACATTTAACAGGACACAAGTTTGCATGCATGGAAATTACGTATTGCAAGTTTCAGAAGAAAAGGGGAGGGTGTGTGGGGAAGGGGTGGGGGGGGGGGGGGGCGGGGGTTGATAGTGGTAACGGTATTGTTGAAAACATGGGAATTGGGAGGTATTGTCCGGGTTTGTATGACTGCACTCAGTGCTTTGGAAAGTTTAGTATAAACCGTTAATATTGTTTGCGTCTGTTGTTGATTATGAAATTGTCTTGTTATTTTCATGGTTTGTTTGTTTTCATTGACTTTGATTTGATCCAGATGTTACTTCAGTGGCTAATAAAGTGTCAGAGGAATTCAGTCAGTGTGTGTGTGCGCGTGTGTGTGGACACATGTATATCAACATACAATTATTAATAATAATAATAATTAAATAGATTTGTTAAGCGCTTATTCTAAAAGTAGCTCAAAGCGCTGATACAATGAAAAGGCTACCAGCTAACACGCACACACACAACATGCACACACACTTGACGATGGTGATAAATTGTGCATGGCTGGGGAAATGAACTAGTAAAAGGCAGCGTTGTAGGAATGGGTTTGAGAAGTGATTTGAATGAAGGGAGTGTAAAAGTGCACAAGAAATTTGCGAAAATACGCACTCAAAATGCGTCATTCACCACAGTACATGTAAATAGAATCGCCATCCGCACCCATAAGCTATCGTGCATACAAGGGTTATGTGCCCATGATTGACCGTAGGGGTTTTAACTCTTCGAGACGAGCGCCAGTAACAGGAAGCCAGTGGCCAAAATGAGCTACACTGATGTCAGCATGATGAGAATCTACACCTCTTGCTGGTAAGGATCGTCCCAAATTATGTCTTAGTTTCACAGACGGATGACTTTAAAAGACATCAATAACTTTCTTCCATAGGTCTGTTCCCAGGAGCCTTATGTACATGTAAGCCAATTGGGGTTCAGGTTCGGCGCAGGGCTCTAGTGTGTTAGAATTAAGGCTGAGGCAGTCCAATTTACACGACGACTTTTATTTGTACCCTGCTAGACATACTAGTGCCAAATACCAATGGAAAAAACACCTTCCGCCAACGCGGCCCATTTCAAATTTGTTGATCAGTCAGAGAAACTTTCGCTCACGCCGGTTCACTTCGAAGGATGAACTGTGTTGACTGTCCGATTCCACTCGCTATTTCACCCCGAATCTAACACCGCCGTTGAAAATACCGCTGACCAGCGCTGAATTGCGTGTTGCCCCGAGCCAGGTAGCGGTTTCAGAACCCTGACGCAATGTCTCAAAAATAATTGTGTCATAAATTTACGTCACCTTGCATTTGCGTCATACTCCTAAGTCTATTCTACTGTGGGTGAATAATTAGAACGACCTCCCATATAGTGATATACTGTACTCTATATGAGGAAGAAAGCAAAACTGAATTAGAAAAGAGCAAATAACATCAACATAAATTTCACTGCAACTATCAAAAATACGCAGCCTATGCCGTATTTTCCTAGTAAAACTTTAGGCACATACCAGCAACACACTGACGGTCTGACAGCCGCAAATGCAAATCAGCGCAGCCTGTGCCGTACTTTCCTAGTAAAACTTTAGGCACATACTTGCAACACACTGACGGTCTGTCAGACGCAAATGCAAATTGGCAACTGACAGGCCAAGCCAGTGCTCACGTGCAAGAAACCCTGGAGAGTGAGTTTACCACAAAATTCACGAGATATGCGTGATTCACTGAGACCTGTTATTTATGAGTGGATGGCTAAACTGGAGGCACTGAACCATGGTAACAAAACTACATGACAATAAAACTAAATATACATACCTATCAGTCACTCATACAAATTAACTGCACACATGCACCTTTACATACACGGTATAATTATTTGACTAAAGGGCTTTTGTACTTCAGTATTGGAAACCCTACTTTCGATTTTTATTGCAGGAACACAGCGTAAATGTGGCTTACTGATTGTGGAATGGGAGTTACTTTGTAACAACTATATTTTGAGTGATAACTGAAAATTGAGGGTGTTTATATTTGTGCAGTCAGTCAAAATTCAAGTATGTAATATTGTTGTATGTCGGACCCTATGCAGGCCCCTATCGCCAATTCTGTAGACTAGCTAGCTGTAGGAAACATTGATGGAGCTGACGTCTGATTGTTAAAAGAAAAGGAATTAAGGTTAAGGAATTAACTTAAGAAAATAAGGAATTAAACAAGAACCAATGTTGGTGTACTGTGTTTGTGCATGATTTTGGGGATGGAGAGAGTGACAATTACCGATCCATTCCCCTTTAATTGTTAATTGTATCTTTTCAATTTTTCTGCAGGAGAGGAAGTTTACTGATCTATGGCAGCCCCCTTTTGGATATGGTCATTAAGGAACCTTGGAGTACAGAGCTACTTGAGAAGTATAAGAGAGAAAAATATAGCAAGTTAAACTTAGCTGACTATATGAACATGATATATCCCCATATTCTTTGCAGTATAATCACCAGTCCCATTGGTAGCTAATTATAAATGATTTTTTGTCACAAAGTGTTAAGATAAGGCATATGTATGTGTTAATTCCATATTGATGAGGTAAAAATATATGAAGTTAAACCAGATTAACAAACACAATATCTTCAGAATGAATCACAATCTATGACAATCAGTTGACAACATGATAAAATCCTTTTTTGTGTGGTCTTGTTTTGTTTTGTTTTGGTCTTAGCTTGATCTATAACACATGTACAACATTGTGAAGACAATTATTGGCTCATGTGTGAAGCAAAAGTGAGTATGTTTTGGGCCAGTGGTCGTCCGTGGTAAACTTTAATGTTGGCATTTTCTCGGAGACTATTCAAGCCACAGTCTTCAAACTTGGCCCAAGGATACTTTGTGACGAGACCTTTCTAAACATACCAATTTGAGTGACCTCTCACAAAGGTCAAGGTCACAGGGGATCAGGAAATATGTCAAAATTAGCTATAATTATTTTGACATAGTTTTTTTTTTTTCACAAATACTATTCACATCTTCAAACCCAAACTTGGTACAAAGGTACCTGATGGTAAGACCTTTCTATACATACTAATTTGGTTGATCCCTTGACAAAAGATGTTTTTTCTCAAATAGTGTTCACAACTTCAAACCCAAACTTGCTACAGAGATACCTGATGGTAAGACCTATCTATGCATACTAATTTGGATGATTCCTCAGAAAGGTCAAGGGTCACAAGGGCTCAGGAAATAGGTCGGAAATAGTCATATTTTGACAAAAGATGTTTTTTCTCAAATACTGTTCACAACTTTAAACCCAAACTTGCTACAGAGATACCTGATGGTAAGACCTATCTATGCATACTAATTTGGATGACTCCTCGGAAAGGTCAAGGGTCACAAGGGCTCAGGAAATAGGTCCGAAATAGCCATATTTTGACAAAAGATGTTTTTTTTTTTCTCAAATACTGTTCACAACTTTAAGCCCAAACTTGCTACAGAGATACCTGATGGGAAGACCTTTCTGTGCACACTAATTTGTTTGATCCCTCAGAAAGGTCAAGGGTCACGAGAGCTCAGGAAATAGGTAAAAAAATAGCAAAATTTTAACAGAAGATGTTTTTTCTCAAATACTATTCACAACTTCAAACCCAAATTTGGTACAGAGTACCTGATGGTAAGACCTATCTATGCATACTAATTTGGATGACACCTTGGAAAGGTCAAGAGGCTGGCAAATGTGTGTAAAATGCCAATTATTGATAAAATTGTAGGTATTATCCACATTTTTGCAATTTTTTCAACCAAATTTGGCACAAAGATAGCTGATGATAAAACCTTCCTGTGCATACTAATTTAGTTGTCTCATGACAGAGGTCAGGGGGGGAGGGGGGGGGGGTGTTGACAGGTGTGTGAAAAATGCTTACATTTTTAGAAAACTTGGATTTTGCTGCTGCAGAAGCCATCCCTTGTCAGAAAGGTCACACATATGTAAATCGGCCCTACACGTGGCTTTGCCTTTCTTGTTTTCAGTTATGTTTTAAACAATCTGTTCATATTTTTTAATCGATCATTGCAGATACAAGCTTGATGCCAACAGTTCTATTTTTGCTGAGGAAAAGTACTTGCCAATGTAAGTGTACGTGTATAAATGTCTCATACTACATGTATAAATGTCATGACATCTCAACATTTATTGTGATATCAGATTTTTTGTACCTCTCTGAAAGCATAATGCTTTTGACTGCCTGAATTGGATAATTTATGCACAGACTTTGTATTCCTTTACAGTTACAAAGAGCTGCTAGAAAAATACTCGGACAACATTAGTTACATCGCTGGTGGGACTGCTCTAAATGCTGCAAGAGTAGCACAGGTAAACACACATTTATAGATAATGCATCAGTGTTTTTTTTATTTTTTTATAATTTTGTTTAATTGTTGCAAAAAGCAATTTAGTGCATTTAAAAAAAAATATATAAAAAAAAACATTCAGACACAGGTACATGGACAAGAGGATTAATTTATTTTCTTATGCCATGTCACTTATTTCAGGAACATTTCACCGTGGCTTTCATGTACATACTGCTTTCAAATAATCATTTCAAAACGGTTATTTTGTTATTTCAGTGGATACTGCAGACACCAAAAGTGGTGACATTTTTGGGTGGCATAGGCAAGGACAGATTTGGCAAGATACTGAAGCAGAAGGCAGAAGATGCTGGCGTCAATGTGCATTTTGAGTGTTCAGACAGCCAGCCTACAGGCACATGTGCTGTTATTTGTACCGGAAGCAACAGGTTTGCATTCTCTGTACAGAGAAATGACAGAGTACCCAATTGTGTTGATTGTTATGTGTGAAGTTTTAACTGTTAAACTCCCAGAACTACATGATTTCCATTCTGTAGAATGGAAGTCATTTAGTTCTGGGTGTTTAAGAGTTAAATGAGGTAAATTGCATAGAAAAGGTTTGGCTTCAACCTCTGAAAGTGTATCGTTATATCTGAGTTTCGTTATATTCAACCTTGTTATGAGCAAAGTTGACTGTAGATAGTATTGCTGACTGCACATGAATGCTAATTACTAGCAGAAAAAAATTGTGTGTTTGGTTCAAGTTGCTGAGGGAGCGTAAACTATGCACAAGCCACTATACAAGGTGTGCCGCTATTTAGTGGCACACCTTGCAAAGTGACTTGCACAGGGTTTATGCTATATCATGCAACTTTTGTAGATGTTTGATTTTTGACCGTGTGGCTCCAAGTTGTAAAGTCCAAAATCACAGACCACTGCATATCTCTTTTGCTTAGTACATCAAATTAATGATGTATAGTTTTTATAAAAAAAAAAAAAAAAATTTAAAAACTTTGCTGTTGTCTTCAAAATGTTTGCCGGTAATAAACCCCCAGTTTCTTCTGCTCTTGAACAGTGGCAAGATTTGCAGCTGATCAGGCACATACTTCAGCTAACATTATTGAAACAGCTCCCCAACAAATGATTAATATGTCCTTAGATCTCCCCAGCTGGTGCTGAACATAAAAGATTTACTGGTACTGTGGTTTTGCACCTTACTGTGCAGAGCCATAACGTCCAGAATCACAAAATAGCACACAAATATATTTTGGGATTTGTCTCTTGTAGCTGGTGTGGAAGTTAAATCTGTCTTGTTTTCATACCAGATGTCGAGTTAAATGTGTCTTGTTTTCATACCAGATCAATGGTGTCCAACCAGGCAGCAGCCAGTTGCTTCACTGAGGAATGCCTTGGTGCCCCACACAACTTGGGACTAGTAGAAGCAGCAAACATCTTCTACACTGTTGTAAGTGGTACGCATTTAAGTCATTACATCTTAACCCTTTTCATCCTGATACATAATTGCTTGAAATAAATTTGACTATGATAGTTCAAGTGTGGTGTCGGAATAGCTTGGCGCCTGAGGCACCAAGCTATTCTGGCACCTCCCTTGAACTAAAATGGTTGATCTATCTCCTAATCTGTAACGTAGCCTTCATAGGACATAGCACATTTTAAAAAATCAGCCTCAGGATGTAATTGGTTAACTCTTTCCCATTGAAACGCTTCCGATTTCACGTTAGCCCAAACAAACCCTTAGCCATCGAAACGCTTACATTATAGTGTTGTGCTCGTGCCGTATATAGACGAGTCGCTAGTATTCTAGGGTTGGGTTTTTACAAAAATCACATGAAGCACAGCTATCGGTCTAAGGGAAGCAACCACTATAATGTTTCACCAACCATTTCTAAAATATCTGAAAGGGAATGCCGTTGTTCGATGGTGTCGGAACAAGGCCAAAGTAGCTGACAACGTGCCGTGGATCGTCTCTGACGATGAGCTTGTTCGATCCTCTTGAGCGCGGTTTCAGCAGTCATTTTTAGCTCGTAAAATTGTGATTCAAGAAGGGACAGATCTCTTATGTGATTTCTTTGCTTGTGGAATACATTTTTCTGCCATGTTGGTGAGAAAATGCATGTGCCCAAAGTAGAAAGTCCCAAGTTCCGCTGGTGGTCATGGGTATTGTGGTCCGATCATGCGCCGGGCCCGGCAGTTATGAATTCAAAGACCAATCCAAAGTCCACTCTTCTACTACGTTGCAAGGTAGTAGTGCGAAAACTGCGCAGGTGACGGCATAGATGTAGCTTTGCTACTTGCCTGAGTGAGATAATACATGCTGCCCCGCCATGTTTCTTTTTTCTTTTTCTTCTAATTTTCCCTTTGTTAGCTGGTATTCCAGCGTGATTATGGCTGGATTTTGATCTGCGGTGTCATGATGTGTTTCACGTCGTCTTGGCACGTCTGAAGTTGTGATAGAATGCTGCGGGCGAGTTAGTTTTCCGCTTCTAGGACATTGGAGCTCTGTACCTCTATGGTACAGGTTACGTCTTGAGGTTTTGTGTTGCGTCGGCTCTCCACGTGTTGTGTATTGAGCGTCATGCTGGGTGGTGTGGCAAGTCCCCCTGTTGGGTGTTGGGTTTTCGAGCGATTCGGCTTCGTTTTGGTCTCCACGTTTGCCATTTCCTTGGTGCCGAGTCTGGGTATTCGGGGAGGTTTTGTTCAGAACCCCGTACTCTCCGGCGTGTCCCTGGGGGTAGTTTTACTCATTCACCTTGTTATATCGCAAGTTTTAGGACTTCTGTTAGTGAGGCTTCTCATACATTTATGCATGGGCCCAAAGCAGAGGATCCCAGGTTTCGCTGATGGTCATGGGTATTCTGGTCCGATCATGCACCGTGCCCAGCAGTTATGAATTCAAAGACCAATCCAATGTCCACTCTTCTACGTTCCAAGGTAGTAGTGTGAAGGCTGCGCAGGTGACATCATAGATGTAGCTTTGCTACTTGCCTGAGCGAGATAATTCATGCTGCCCCGCCACGTTTCTTTTTCTTTTTTCTTCTATTTTTTCCTTATATTTGCTGAATTTCAGCGTGATTATGGCTGGATTTTTCTCTGCGGTGTAGTGATGTGTTTCACATCCCCTTGGTCTGTTTGAAGTTGGTTCCTATTATGCCAACCAGGTCTCAAATGTGATTCTGGGTTCCCAGTCAAGTGGCGACTGTTTTCGTTAGTGCTGGCAGCTTAATTGTCTTTAAGCTTGTAAGGCGATGTATTTTAAGGGTTGGTTCGTTTGTTTGTTTCTTCAAAAACATTACCGATGACATGACTGAATGGAAGTGTCTACTACTTACTCATTCTAGCCTAAGAGCCAGATGTGTTAAAACACAACCCGGGAGGCACTCGGGGAACCCCGAGGGGACCAAGAGTTGTCTCCCTATACCCACCACCCATAATCCCTCAGTCTAGTCTACTTAGGCGCACGATTCGGTCGTCTTGCGCTCTGCTCTAGCCTACGGACTTTGGTTTTTCGACCGGTTCTCTGGTTTCGGACTTGCTGTTGGAATGAAGAGCGGGAGATAGGATCGTTTCGTCGGCCCTGCCTGTGCTGCTGCGTGGCTTTCTCGTCCCCACTGCTTAGCGCCTACGCTTCGACCTCTGGTGAGCTGTCCGGTGAGCTTCGCCGGTCGTGCCAGGCGGGTTTTGGACGTCTCCCCCCGTTCCCCTTCGGCGGAGAGGTAAGGTAGCGGGGTTGACCCTCGGCCGGTTCCCGGGCTGGGCACTGGTTTGTGCAGGTACGAAGTTTTTCGTCTTCTTCTCACTGTAATTGCGCGCCCACTCACCTTCGGTGAATCGTAGCGATGTTTCCTACGCATTTGTACCTTGGGTGTGGAGAATTCTTTTACTCCATGGCCTGATTAGCTGAGTGGCACAGCTTGGGTCACACCTTGTCGTCGCATAGTTGTTCGGTACCAGCGCCTGTTCTGGCCCCTTTTCTGTTTTCGCTTGCGGGATGTTTGTATAGATACGGGTGATGAATTTAAGCGCACGCTCGCATACGCAGGCATACGCTGTGGACAAGTGCTCACGTACCTTAGAGAGTGGATATACGTTCCGGCGGGCAGCTTGGGGGTTTACGCTCCTTGGCTGGGCGGGCCCCTCGTGACATGTCCACATAAAGTGGTGATTTACTGCCCCAGTTGTTTTTCTTGTCTTGGTTGTCATTGCGTATTGAATTGTACAGCATGCGGCCGGTGTTGTTTTTTTTTCCACACACGGTCACTCTTAGTAATGATGTTGGGGCCTGACTCCTTTTATGACAGGGATTGGTACATATGTTGTTGCTCACCTTAGCGCTTGACGGCGGTGAATCTACCTCGTTACTGCACTGCTAGATTGCAGACGTGCAGTTTGGTACCTCGCTTCCGTCATGACGTATTCGTCTTTTGTGTACATATGTTGTTCCCTCGCCTTAGCGCTTGGCGGCAGTGGGCCTACTTGCTTACTGCACGGCTAGTTGTAGGCGTGCAGTTTGGTACCTCGCTTCTGTCATGACATGTTTGACTTTTGCTACATATGTTGGTTGCTCACCTTAGTGCTTGATGGCAGTGAGTCGACCTTCTTACTGCACTGCTCGCGTGCAGGCTTGACAGTCTGTTACCCCGCTTTGGTGCTTGTGTGTTTTGTTGTTACGAAGGCTACCTTTCGTGGCTTAGTCCCACAGGACTTGCCCGCAGGCCTTCGGGTGTGTTATCTGTTGCAGGGATGGGCTACCCATTCACACAGATGACAGTGGCTAGTTCAGCCCCCAGGGGTCTTTCGACACTGCACCGGATGCCCCGCCGACCATGCTTGCGTTGCAAGCAATCGGCACCGGTTAGGCGCCTTCCAGACACTGCTGGTTTCCGCACGACAACGGACTGACCTGGGGGAGAAGCCACACCGGATGTCGACTAGTGCGCGAGCGTGGATCGTGGAGGCCGCTGCCAGGGGGAGCGCACGTGAACAGCCTCTGGCAAGGCCCGCTCGGTAAGACAATTACGCACACGTCCGACTTCTTTGGACGTTGCAGTACACTACCACCTTGAGAGGACAAGCAGCTTCTCGGCTGTAAGCACCAGCCCGGCTGCTACTGGTAGGTGTGTTCTTCATGTCCAGGCAGCGCCCTTGGGACTAGGCCTGTCTTCCGACACGGGAGGTGCCTCCTACCACATTGGGATGATTGTGTCACCTGGCCTCAGCAGCGCGGATGGCAGCATTGAAGCGTCTGCAGGTGGGAGCGACCTATGCTGTTGGTGCTTGAAGGATCCCGTTCCGCCCCGATGAAGAGGGGCATACTGATGTCCTTCACGCAAGGCAGATGTTCCGGTGGCCGTCGGACAACCACTAGTTCGGGTCTCCTATGCGCAGGATGTGGATACGCCATCCAACGTATCCGTGGCACCGGTCGCTTGAGACCAGGAAGTCCCTGTGGGAAGCCCCACACCGGGTTCAGTGGACTAGTGCACGAAGTGGGCCTGGATCGATGAGGCCGCTTCCAGGAGGGAGCGCGCCTGGACTAAGCCTTCCAAGAAGCCATGTCCACTATCGGTCCCACTTGTCTCCAAGAAAGCCCGCGGGATCCCGCTGGGGGTCCCCCTTACCGGCAAGAAAGCCCGCCTCCCTCGGAGCCCGGCTCAGAGACATTCACGTGCACGTCCAGGGACTCTAGTAAGGATGCTCGTCTCCAAGGAAGCGGAGACTACTATCAACACAGTTCCAGGCCACCTCTCGAGGGTACTCGTCCCGCTCGCGCTGCGCGGCGCCAGAGTAGGGACCACTATCGGCAACGTTGGATGCTCTTCCTCTACGGATCGCCTCATTGGAGTGACCCTTACGCCGCTCCAGGTCTACACTCCGCTCACTCTCCTCTGCTGGCGTGCATAGGAGTTGCCGTTCTTCACGTCCCTCCAGAGATCCTGTAGACACTCGCCGAGTGCCCTCATGTTTTGTGTGTTGCATTGGCCTAGTGGTGACCTGCAAACAATGCGGAGGCTTCCGGTGGCCGTCGGATATCCATACAGTCTGTCTCCTGTGCGCTGGGTGTGCTTCCGACCACACTTGTGACGTCTGTGCTACCTGGCCGGAGCTGCGATGGTCTAATCTCTGGAACTTTTATAGGAGGGAGCCTCCTACCCTCTCGGGTACTTGAAGATTGCCGAGACGCCTTCCGCTGTGCCCCCGGCACCGGACGTGCGAGACCAACTGGATCCGACACAGAAAACGCCACTGAGTAATCGAGGGATTAGTAGTACACAGAGTGGGAGTTCGACCGTCAAGACCGCCTCCGTTAGAGAGCGCGCCCGGACACAGCTGGTGGAAAGAACCCGCCTCTCCCAAGAGCCTGGTTTGGTGGGACGCTCGTGGCGTCCCTCCTCCACCGTCGTTCCCCACTCGTCTCTGAGGAAGCCGCCGGGATTCCGCTGGGGGTCCCCTGGCCGGCATGAAACCCGCCTCTCCCAAGAGCCTGGTTCACAGAGACATACAGGAGCCTCCTGGTTGTGAAGAGCGTAGACACAGGGATTCTACTCGACGTTATCGCTCTCCCTCGCAAGATCATAGGAGGACTTTCCCGCTCGGGTGCTTGGAGATTACCAAGACGCCTTCCGCTGTGCCCCCGGCACCGGACGCGCGAGTCCTACTTGATCCGACACAGAAGACGCCACTGAGTATTCAACGGATTAGTGCACAGAAACCCACCTCTCCCAAGAGCCTGGTTCGTTCCCCACTCGTCTCTGGCCGCAGGGGTCCCCTTGCCGGCAAGCAACCCGCCTCTCCCAAGAGCCTGGTTCACAGAGACTTACACGCACTCGTCCGGAGCCTCCTGTTGGCGAAGATCGTAGGCGCCGGGATTCTACTCACCGTTGTCGCTCTGCTTCGCAAGATCGTAGGAGGACCTTCTCCACTCATCGTTCGGCGGATCAGGACTCCCTCGACTCAGACGGGTTTCGCCTTCTTCGCGTTCCCCATCTCGTTCGGACTCCCGTTCGTCCCGTTCCTCTTCCCATTGACCGGCCACTTCCCCTTCCCTCGTCCTCTCCGTTCCGTTCCTCCTCGTCGCAGCCGTTCTCCTCGTCGGGACCCGCCTTCGGCTCTCAGGAGACCCTCGCTGTGTCGCTCCGTCTTTCGCTTTCCCCTTCGGAGGGAGTCTTCGACCTCTGCGGTTCCCCGTCAGCGGGATTCCTTCCCTCGGAGCCCTCGGAGCCCTCCTCGGTCGCCGGTTCCAGACAGCGGGACTTCGACACCCTGAGTTTGACGGCTGACGACCCCTCGGACTGGTTGCTCGGATGTCTCAGCCGTTATCCTCTCCCTCTTTTTCGGCTTCCAGTGCTGCGGTTCCAGTAGACCTGTTCTTCTGCGCGGATGGACACTCGGCCGGCGCTGGACGGGACATCCAAGCTCATCGCCGCCGCCCTGCTGCGGAAGTTTGCCCGGCATCGCCACCTGACTCACTGGGGGTTCTCTTCCATCGTGGACAACGGGGAACCAAGGCGCAGCCCCTTCTCCCTGACGTCTAACCATCTCGACAACTTTCGTTGGGCACCCGGGGGGTGCCGGACTTCGGACAGGTGGTACCGCTTGGCTGTGCTCGTGGCGGAGGACCTAGCCACTACACGGAGTCGGATCTACGCACCTTAGTCGTCTCTAAGCCCGGTGGCTCAAGCTACGCTTCCTACTTCCGTGATTCTTCTCGAGGTCCAACCCTCCGACCTTCGGACTTCGCGGACAAGAGCGTGCTTAGCTTGGATCCGACGCGGACTACTAGGCCTTCTTCTTCTGCTCGTGGGAGGAAGGATAGGTCACAGGAGCTTCTCCTCTCCGGCCACGCGACAGCGGAGGTGTACTTCCAGGATCAGGGCAGCTGGCGATCCTCTGACCAGTGCGTACCCCCTACCCTGGTGCTTGGGGAAAGAACTTCAACTCCCTCCGTGCGTGACGCTACCTGGACCGACGGTAGTTCTGGGCCAGTCTTCCCCGGTGGGACCAGTGGCTACACACGGAATGCACCAGGACACCTTCGGAGGATCGGCGCATGAGACCAGGATGATCCTGTGGAGGGTCTCCACAACGATTTCAGTGGACTAGGGCACAGGGTAGGGTTTTGACCGACGAGGCCGCTACCCGGACGGAGCGAGCCCGGACACAGCTTTTGAGAAGCAGAGAACTCGCCTCACTGAGCCCAGTTCAGAGAGTCGCGCTTGGCGACGTCCCACGTCCAATCTCGGTACACACTCGTCTCCAAGTAAGCCGCCGGGATCCTGCTGGGGGTCCACTGGCTGGCAGATAACCCGCCTCTCCTCGGAGCCCAGTTCGGTGAGACTTACACGCGCTCGTCCGGAGCCTCCTGTCAACTCCCCTCGTGAGGAGTCATCGCATGCTACATCTTGCCCTTGCAGCCATACGGCGCCTGAGGGATGTTGCCATGGTGGATTGGTTAACGAGCTTCAGGAGCTACGACTCGCCCGGTCTGCCTACAGTTCGAGGGAACAATTACGTACAGCTCCTCTCGGACCATACCTTACCTGGACCGCCGCGCCTTTGGTCCACGGGTTCACCTTGCGCCCGCTTACGGGGCGCTATTCCACCAGGAGACCACGTAGCAAATCCCTGTACAAGCCTCACGTGTGCCTACGACATAGCCGTTTGCTACGGATGCGCTCGCCTCTTTGCCGGTTCCGGCACCACTGACGCTACATGCCGGACGTTCTTCCTGGCTCAGCTCAGTCATACGTTCTGAATTACAGGACCCCTCCCTCAGGGAGGCTATAGGCTACAGTTACGTTATCAAGGCACTTGCATGGCCACGAACGTCACATTCGTCAGGGACTGTACTGTCTTACACTTCGTGGCTACTGGAGGCTGGCAGGCAGGATGACTTCGCCCGCCTCGATCGCAGAGTTCTGCCAGGCCAGCCAGACTCCTCGCTCTGGTGGGGGCGTTTTGCGGGGGGCACAACTCCCTCCTGGCGCCTCAGCGCCGTAGGTATTCACCTACCTAGGGTCGTCAGGAGTTTGCGTTAGGGAGGACGGCCCTTGGGCCTTAAGGTGTGCTGGAGCGCGGCACCCACCTCCTATTCGCAATTCTTCCATTCAGTCATGTCATCGGTAATGTTTTTGAAGAAACAAATTCATTTTTCTTTAAAAGGTATTTTTTCGAAAAATACTTACCGATGACATGACTCAAACGACCCTCCCACCTGCCCCGCTTGCCGCTGGTGCGCTAAGTAACCTGACTGAGGGATTATGGGTACCCGGCTTCCGGGTGGTGGGTATAGGGAGACAACTCTTGGTCCCCTCGGGGTTCCCCGAGTGCCTCCCGGGTTGTGTTTTAACACAACTGGCTCTTAGGCTAAAATGAGTAAGTAGTAGACACTTCCATTCAGTCATGTTATCGGTAAGTATTTTTCGAAAAAATACCTTTTAAAGAAAAATGAATTTTGGTCCTCCAACCTCGTGTTTCATTGTGCGTCCGGCTGTTGCCTGTGACTCATTCTGGAGTTGTTTATTAACTTTATTTCGTTGACGCTCTTATGTTTTGCTGTTGCTGAGACAGCCATAAGACATGTTTAATCTTAATGCTTTTTCTTACGCTGGCATCAAAGCATTTATTCTTATGCGACTGACTTGTGTGAGAGTGTTTCGGCCGGCTCTGTCATCACAGTCCATTGCAAACGAAGTAGCGGATCAGAGCGGAGTCTGACCTCGCGGAACAACACGTTCGGTGTCACACACCAACGATCAGTTTGTAATAAAGTGTATCACATCGCACACTATCCGATGAAATGGCCTGTTTGTTTCGGCCGTTTGTAATAAAGTGTATCACATCGCACACTATCCGATGAAATGGCCTGTTTGTTTCGGCCGGCCGGTTTGTAATAAAGTGTATCACATCGCACACTATCTGATGAAATCGCCTGTTTGTTTCAGCCGGCCGAACACACTCTTTTCTCACAACAAGTCAGTCATTTTTTTTGTGTTTAAGAATGAGGTGTGTTTCGAGGACGTTTTGCTTTCGAAGCCCGTACTCCTCTCGTCAGCGGACCAAACCGTTTGAGACATTCACAGCAATTTTTAGCTGTTGTTGTTTCAGTCTCCTACATTTAGCCCCGATTTACTTATCGGGTCAGATGTGTTTGCCCCTTGTTTAGGGGTATGTTTCTTAAATTTTTTTTTTTAAGGTTTTTCAAGATTTTTCTTTATTCCTCGTCTTATTAGACCGAGGGTGAGAAGCTTAGTTCGCTTCGCTGGGTGAGGTTTTCCACCTCGGGTTGACACAGTGGGCTGATAGTTTGGTTAGCGTGGTTTACACGTAATCCCCCGCTCGTAGTTCTTCAATTCTTTTTCCTGCGTTATAGCAGTTTTTTGCGATGCGGAGTGTTTCCCCTTTTAATAGTCCTTTGAAGACTGCTGGTGGGTGAGCCGACAGGTGCTGTAGGTACTGATATGTTTCAGTTGTACACTCTGGCACATCGTGGCGGTGAAAGATCGCCTTGTCCGTAGTCCAGCGCCTATGATGGTCTGAGGTCCCGTGTCAGGCTGCAACGAGGCAATGCAGGCGAGGCTGGCTGTGCAGTATATGCATCAGGAGGCCTTGATTCTTTTGTCGTCTGAGGGAACAGATATAAATTCATCCGTGAGATGGAGTTCCCGCTGGGTTGATTTATCTCTCTTTTGACCGCGATGGGTCAGTTTTTGAGTCAACACTGTTTCGTTTCGGTGTTTGGGATATAGTGTACTCTCCGACGTGTCCCTAGGGGTAGTTTCACTCTTTCACCTTGTTTATGTCTCAGGTTTAGGACTTTTGTTATTAAGGCTTCTCATACATTTATGCATGTGCCCAACGTAGACAGTTCCAAGTTTCGCTGGTGGTCATGGGTATTGTGGTCCGATTATGCGCCGGGCCCGGACTGCGCAGGTGACGGCATAGATGTAGCTTTGCTACTTGCCTGAGCGAGATAATTCATGCTGCCCCGCCATGTTTCTTTTTTTTTCTTTTTTTCTTTTTTCTTCTAATTTTCCCTTTGTTTGCTGGTATTCCAGCGTGATTATGGTTGGATTTTGATCTGCGGTGTCATGATGTGTTTCACATCGCCTTGGCACGTCTGAAGTTGTGATAGACAGCTGTCGGCGAGTTATTTTTCCGCTTCTAGGACATTGGAGCTCTGTACCTCTACGTCTTGAGGTTTTGTGTTGCGTCGGCTCTCCACATGTTGTGTATTGAGCGTCGTGCCTGGTGGTGTGGCAAGTCCGGGTGTTGGGTTTTCGAGCGATTCGGCTTCGCGGTTTTGGTCTCCACGTTTGACAATTCCTTGGTGCCGAGTCTGGGCCGGTATTCGGGGAGGTTTTGTTCAGAACCCCGTACTCTACGGCGTGTCCCTGGGGGTAGTTTTACTCTTTCACCTTGTTATGTCGCAAGTTTTAGGACTTCTGTTAGTGAGGCTTCTCATACATTTATGCATGGGCCCAAAGCAGAGGATCCCAGGTTTCGCTGATGGTCATGGGTATTCTATAACGATCATGCGCCGTGCCCAGCAGTTATGAATTCAAAGACCAATCCACAGTCCACTCTTCTACTACGTTCCAAGGTAGTAGTGCGAAGACTGCGCAGGTGACGGCATAGATGTAGCTTTGCTACTTGCCTGAGCGAGATAATTCATGCTGCCCCGCCACGTTTCTTTTTCTTTTTTCTTCAATTTTTTCCTTATTCTAGCTGAATTTCAGCGTGATTATGGCTGGATTTTTCTCTGCGGTCTAGTGATGTGTTTCACATCCCCTTGGTCTGTTTGAAGTTGGTTCCTGTTACGCCAATTGGGTCCCAAAAGTGATTCTGGGTTCCCAGTCAAGCGGCGACTGTTTTCGTTAGTGCCGGCAGCTTAATTGTCTTTAAGCTTGTAAGGCGATGTATTTTAAGGGTTGGTTCGTTTGTTTTGGTCCTCCAACCTCGTCAGTGTTTCATTGTGCGTCCGGCTGTTGCCTGTGACTCATTCTGGAGTTGTTTATTAACTTTATTTCGTTGACGCTCTTATGTTTTGCTGTTGCTGAGACAGCCATAAGACGTGTTTAATCTTAATGCTTTTTCTTACGCTGGCATCAAAGCGTTGTTTCTTATACGACTGACTTGTGTGAGAGTGTTTCGGCTGGCTCTGTCATCACAGTCCATTGCAAACGAAGTAGCGGATCAGAGCAGAGTCTGACCTCGCGGAACAACACGTTCGGTGTCACACACCAACGATCAGTTTGTAATAAAGTGTATCACATCGCACACTATCCGATGAAAAGGCCTGTTTGTTTGTAATAAAGTGTATCACATCGCAAACTATCCGAGAAATGGCCTGTTTTTTTTCCGGCCGGACGTTTTGTTTGTAATAAAGTGTATCACATCGCACACTATCCGATGAAATCGCCTGTTTGTTTCGGCCGGCCGAACACACTCTTTTCTCACAAGTCAGTCATTTTTTTGTGTTTAAGAATGAGGTGTGTTTCGAAGACGTTTTGCTTTTGAAGCCGGTACTCCTCTCGTCAGCGGACCAAACCGTTTGAGATATCCACATTCACAGCAATTTTTAGCTGTTGTTGTTTCAGTCTCCTACATTTAGCCCTGATTTACTTATCGGGTCACATGTGTTTGCCCCTTGTTTAGGGGTATGTTTCTTAATTGTTTTTTTTAGGTTTTTCAAGATTTTTCTTTATTCCTCGTCTTATTTGACAGAGGGTGAGAAGCTTAGTTCGCTTCGCTGGGTGAGGTTTTCCACCTCGGGTCGACACAGTGGGCTGATAGGTTGGTTAGCGTGGTTTACACGTAATCCCCCGCTCGTAGTTTGGTATGAAATAGGTTGAGTTCTTCAATTCTTTTTACTGCGTTATAGCAGTTTCTTGCGATGCGGAGTGTTTCCCTTTTTAATAGTCCTTTGAAGACTGCTGGTGGGTGAGCCGACAGGTGCTGTAGGTACTGATATGTTTCAGTTGTGCACTCTGGCACGTCGTGGCGGCGAAACAAACAGGCCATTTCATCGGATAGTGTGCGATGTGATACACTTTATTACAAACAGGCCGAAACAAACAGGCCATTTCATCGGATAGTGTGCGATGTGATACACTTTATTACAAAGCGGCCGGCCGAAACAAACAGGCCATTTCATCGGATAGTGTGCGATGTGATACACTTTATTACAAGCCGAAACCGGTGCAGGACAGCGCTCCCACGAGGGGTGAAGGCCGGCCCCACGGCCCAGGGACCTATCTTCCGGCAGCGAGGCACAGAAGCACCAGTGACACTCACTTCCTAAAAGTCACAGAAGTCGAAGCGCAGGCCGGTAACAAAGTCACGCTATCGAAAAGTCCAAGGGCTCCATAACCATACACAGCCGTAGGTAGCACAGTAGAGGTCTAAGAAACGACCCTACGCTACCACAAGGGCAGAAAAGTTCCAAGGCAAGGCGAAGGCAAAGGCCGGGAACGAATTCCACTGTCGAAAGTCCAAGTACTTCTTGAACCAACACAGCCAAAGGTACACACAAGGGCAGAAAAGTTCCAAGGCCAGGCGAAGCACAGGCTGGGAACGAAAGTCCACTGTCGAAAGTCCAAGTACTTCTTGAACCATACACAGCCGTAGGAACACACAAGGGCAGGGAAAGTTCCAAGGCAAGGCGAAAGCACAGGCCGGGAACGAAGACCACTGCCGAAAATATCAAGTACAGCCTGAACCATACACAGCCGTAGATAGCACAGCAGAGGGCTAAGCGAATACGTCTATACGCTGCAAGCTAAAGGAAAGAACTGGTTTGGCTTGGTTGCGCTGGCAGTTACCAACGTGGGGTGGGAAGGGAGGCTACCCGGGTACCAGGTCACGGCACTCCTGGTGGCCTCCCCTGGCTCTAAAGGTGCACATCGTAAGTTTTGGGCTAAAATTACGCAAGCTATAGGTTGTTCCATTGTAGTAATGGCATCGGTAATGTTTTTGAAGAAACAAATTAATTTTTCTCTAAAATGTATTTTTTCGAAAAATACTTTCCGATGCCATTACTCCATTGTAGTAATGGCATCGGTAATGTTTTTGAAGAAACAAATATGGCAATAAACTATCTTATCTTATAATGTAGCTTGTGTATGGCAGTGTACAAATTTGAAGCTTTTAGCCTCAGTATGATATGGGTTTACAATCTTTTGTGTAACTAGTGTTTCCTTTTGTTTTAATGACAGTACCGGTGACTGCATGCTCAAGGGGGTTAAATGTTGCTGCTGTTTGTTGTGCAGAGTTTTTCTCTAGCTGTCAATCCATCAGTGATGATGCATCTTGCAAAACAGGCCAGTGAGAAAGACAAGACATTCTGCTTCAATCTTGGTGCTCCGTTCCTCTGCAGAAAGTTTAAAGAACACATACTGTCGCTAGTGCCTTACATCGACATCCTCTTCGGAAACAAAACAGTAAGTGATGTCTTGATATATGTAGGTCAACATTGCTTTTTTTTTAGCACAGTTTATGACAAGAAGCAATTGTTGCTTTAACTTATACACTATGAAGAATAAACAGTTAATGGAGATTTGCAGAACTTTTTATTTATTTATTTATTTTTTAGTCATAGGCAGTTTCTGACATTAATTGCCAAATTTGTAGGTTGTCTGCTCTTGCAATATCATTTACAATAGCATTTGTTTTCTCTGGTACCTGCCATCGCTGAAGACCACCTCCCAGAGGGCCAGTGTGGCTTCAGAGCCAACAGGAGTACCACCGACATGGTCTTTGTGCTGAGACAGCTTCAGGAGAAGTGCCGCGAGCAGAACAAAGGGCTGTACGTAACGTTTGTCGACCTAACAAAAGCGTTTGACACTGTGAGCAGGCAAGGTATGTGGCAGATCCTGGAGCGACTAGGTTGTCCCCCAAAGTTCCTCAACATGATCGTCCAGCTCCACGAGGACCAGCAAGGCCAGGTCAGACTAAACAGTGACCTCTCAGAACCATTCCCCATTCGCAACGGCATGAAGCAAGGCTGCGTGCTGGCACCGACCCTCTTCACCATCTTCTTCAGCATGATGTTGAAGCAGGCCACAGTGGACCTCGACGATGACAACGCAGTGTACATCAGGTATCGTCTCGATGGCAGCCTGTTCAACCTCAGACGACTGCAGGCCCACACGAAAACCCTAGACCAACTGATTCGTGAGCTGCTCTTTGCTGATGACGCTGCCTTCGTTGCACACACAGAGAGAGAGCCTTGCAGCGCATTACGTCCTGCTTCGCAGATGCCGCCCAGCTCTTTGGACTTGAGGTCAGTCTGAAAAAGACAGAGGTCCTTCATCAGCCGGCACCCAAGGAAGAGCATCGCCCTCCCCACATCACCATCGGCGAGTCCGAACTGAAGTCTGTACACCAGTTTACCTACCTTGGCTGCATCATCACGTCAGACGCCAAGCTGGACAACAGGCTGGCAAAAGCGAACAGTGCTTTCGGGCGACTATTCAAGCGGGTGTGGCACAATCAACAGCTGAAAAAAGGCACCAAGATCAGCGTGTACAGAGCTGTCGTCCTCACCACCCTGCTGTACGGTTCCGAGTCCTGGGCCCTCTACCGCAGCCAACTACAACTCCTCGAACGCTTTCACCAGCGCTGCTTGCATACCATCCTCAGCATTCACTGGAGTGACTATGTCACCAACGTCGAGGTCCTTGAACAGGCGGAAACTGTGAGCATCAAGGCTTTGCTGCTGCGGACACAGCTTCGCTGGGCTGGGCACGTCTCCAGGATGGAGGATCATTGCCTACCCAAGATCACTCTGTTCGGCGAGCTCGCCACTGGACACCGAGACAGAGGGGCACCAAAGAAGAGATACAAAGACGGTCTCAAGAAGTCACTTAGTGCCTGCCAAATCGACCACCGCCAGTGGTCTTCGCTTGCTGCGGACCGTGACACCTGGCGCTCCACCATTCACAAGGCAGCTGTCTCCTTTGAGGACTCTCGCAGAGCTAACCTTAAGGACAAGCGGCTCAGAAGAAAAAACAGAGTTGTCGTAACTCAGAACCCTGACCAGACCTTCCCCTGCAGCCACTGCGGTCGAACCTGCCTGTCCCGGATTGGCCTCCGCAGCCACGAAAATGCCTGCAGACGACGTGGGCAAGCCCCATAGATTCTTCGTTCGTGAAGTCAAGCCAAGATCTGTTTTCTCAAAACTCTTACCGATGACATTACTATTAGGAAGGTACACTTAGTTTACCGATTTCAGCCTAAGCATCCATTGTGTACACTACAGGGAGGCGACTCCAGGGAGTCGTTACCAAGAAACCCTGAGTGGCCTCCCTTGCCTCCCTATCCGGTCACGTGCTTGGTAGTATCCCGCCAGTCTTTACGCTTAGCTCACCATAAACGGTTGGATTCAGCCTTCAAGGATAGCTTCGACTGTGTATGGTTGGAGTACCGGTTGTGAACACGTTTGATTACCCTCGCAAGGGCAGCGTCTGGGTGGTTTGCCATAGCAGTCTTTTCTTGCCTGGCGGTTACCTAGCAGCTTCGCTGTTTTTGGCAAGGTAAGGCCTCAGTTAATGCCACACAGCCAGCAGGATTGGTGGACCGGCCGGTGGCAATGGCCGTAGAAATTGGTCTTGGGGGACATTCAAGATTCAAGATAACTTTATTATTGCTTTATAGCAAATTTTGTCTTGCCACCTCAGGTGCTACCAACTCGACAGATGGGCCGAGTATTTTGAAGAGTTACTGAACAGACCTAGCCCACCCGACCCCCCTGACATCCAGCCGGCAGAGACCGACCTACCCATCAGCTGTGACAGACCCAGCCGGGAAGAGATCAGAAAAGCAGTGGCATTTTTGAAGAATGGCAAAGCAGCAGGGCCAGATGGCATCCCAGCGGAGTCTCTGAAAGCAGACCTAGAGACAACAGTTGAGATGCTGTACCCACTGTTTGGAAAGATCTGGGATGAGGAGGTGATGCCGGCTGACTGGAAGGAGGGGTACCTAATCAAGCTTCCCAAGAAAGGCGACCTCAGCAAGTGTTCCAACTACAGAGGAATCACCTTGCTGTCAGTACCAGGAAAGGTCTTCAACAGGATCATCCTAGAAAGAATGAAGAGCTCCGTTGACCCCCAGCTGAGAGACCAGCAAGCAGGATTCAGGAAGAACCGATCATGTACAGACCAGATCGCCACTCTCCGCATCATCGTGGAACAGTCTCTGGAGTGGAGCTCCCCGCTGTACGTCAACTTTGTGGATTATGAGAAAGCATTTGACAGCGTGGACCGAGAGACTCTGTGGAAACTCCTACGACACTACGGTGTACCCACAAAGCTCGTCCGCCTGATCAAGAGCAGCTATGATGGCATGACATGTCGCGTGATCCACGAAGGGCAGTTCACCAGAGAGCTCCAGGTCAGAACTGGTGTCAGGCAGGGGTGTCTGCTGTCTCCGTTCCTCTTCCTACTGGCCATAGACTGGGTCATGAAGATGACCACAGAGCACAGACGAAGTGGAATACAGTGGACACTGTGGACACAGCTTGACGACCTCGATTTTGCAGACGACTTGGCATTACTGTCCCACACTCATCAACAAATGCAGGACAAGACCACGAGGCTTGCTGACATCTCGTCCCAAGTGGGCCTCACCATTCACAAACAGAAAACAAAGACAATGAGGCTGAACGCAACCAGGGAAGAACCAGTCTTGCTTGCTGGCACCCCGTTGGAGGAGGTGGAGTCCTTCACCTATCTCGGGAGCATCATAGACAAAAAAGGCGGCACTGATGCAGATGTCAGAGCACGAATCGGTAAAGCCAGAGCAGCCTTTCTCCAGTTGAAAAAAGTATGGAGTTCCAGAGAGCTGTCACAACACACCAAAGTCCGGATTTTCAACTCCAATGTAAAAGCAGTTCTCCTATATGGAGCAGAGACATGGAGATTGACAAAAACCACAGTCAACAGAGTACAGACCTTCATGAACAGTTGCCTTAGAAGAATTTTGAAAATCCACTGGCCAGAGAAGATCAGCAACGTCAGACTCTGGGAGAGAACAGAGCAGATAACAGCAGAGAATGAAATTGGGCGAAGAAGATGGGGATGGATCGGTCACAGTCTGAGAAAGCCAGCTTCCAGTATCACTAGGCAGGCATTGTCATGGAACCCCCAGTTAAAGAGGAAAAGAGGTAGGCCGAGAAACTCCTGGCGTCGAGACCTCCAAGCAGACATCAAGAGACTGGGAACCACCTGGAGTAGAATCGAAGGAGAAGCACAGGACAGGAGTTGCTGGAGGTCTCTCGTCGACGGCCTATACCCGGGTAGGGGTGACAGGCGTAAGTAAGTAAGTAAGTAAACCTCAGGTGCTGCTCACATGCACTCACTTGCTTATTCCACAAATTACAAGAATGGAGCTACAGTATGGACGATGACTCAGGAATGACTCGTCTGTGAGCTCGTTTACGTGGCCTAGGGGGATGCCCTGCGCGGCCTCTGAGCGCTTTTGTTCTCTGTTGCAGTACTGAGACGAAGATCTGCGCCAAGGGTAGGGCCTTCATATGGCCTAGGGACACCCACGCTGTATGCCTCCCCTTTCGGGCTGGGCCTCCGGGCGGACTTGTGACACGAACGAACGGCCTGCGACGTCCCAGACCCAGCCTAACCCCCCCCCCCCCCCCCCCCCCCCCCCCCCCGGCTCCTCCCTACTCTGGGGGAGGGCTTGTCAGGCGTGCCTCCTCGGACGCAGGATCACAGCCTTTGCTCAGATATGGCGAGGTAATGGGTAGACCATCGTAACCGATGATGTCGTCATTGTGCATGACTTCTATTTGTGGGTGTGGGTGTGGCTGGCCAAGCCAATCCTGGAGCCACACCTGCGAGGGCAATGGGGGCACTGGAACGTAGCTGTGGGGAGAATCGACGCTGTCTTTCTGCGAGCTCTGGCATTGGTGATCCGTTTCCGCCGATTGTGTTCAAAGAGCGTGCAGGCTTTCCTGGTGGCGGCACGCCAGCCGGATCTGTCTTGTGCTTGTGCTTCAAGTTCCTTTACCGGGAAGATGCAGTGCTTGAGGCTGTCTCTTATGCAGTCTTTGAAGCGTTTCTTTGGCCGTCCTTGCTTCCTGTGGCCTTTTGAGAGTGCACCATAAAGGAGTTGGCATGGCATGCGAGAATCATCCATGCGTATGACATGACCTGTCCAGCGAAGTTGTGTCTTTAAGATCAAGGCTTCAACACTCACTAAGCCAGCATTGTCCAGGACTTCCAGGTTTGTCACCTTGTCTTGCCATTTGATGCCCATGAGTGAGCGCAGGGATCTCATGTGGAAATGTTCAAGCTGCTTGAGGTGCTTTCTGTACAGCGCCCATGACTCACAGCCGTAGAGGAGGCTGGGGAGAACTACTGCCTTGTAGACTTTGATCTTGGTGGAAAGCTTGACGTTGTTATTCAACACACGAGTGCGCAGGCAACCCAGGGCTTGGCTAGCTTTGCTGATGCGAGCTGCGATTTCCTTGTCGATAGTACCGTCAGAAGAGATGATGCTCCCAAGGTATCTGAACTGGTCGACAGTCTTCAGCTCGGTGCCTTCGATGTACACTTTGGGTGGGGGGGCTCTTGTGCCTGGGGCCGGTTGGTGCAGGACCTCAGTCTTGCTGAGACTGATGGTGAGGCCAAACAGTCGAGAGGATTCCGAGAACCTGTTGACGATGGTCTGGAGGTCAGACTCCGTGTGCGCCATCAGCGCACAGTCATCGGCAAAGAGCGCCTCAACGATCAGTCTCTCGATGGTCTTGGTCCTGGCGTTCAGTCGACGGAGGTCGAAGAGAGAGCCGTCTAGTCTGTACTTCAGGTACACTCCCTTCTCAAGGACGCGTACTGCATGGGTCAGGACACACGTGAAGAACAGGTTGAACATCACGGGGGCAAGAACACAACCTTGTTTCACACCGTTGGAAATATCGAAGGGTGCGGATGTGTCGCCGTTTGACTGGACAACTCCTACCATTCCATCATGGAAGAGGCGGATGATGTTGGTGAATTTCCTGGGGCAGCCAAGCTTTGCGAGGATGACCCAAAGCGCTTCTCTGTTTACGGTGTCGAATGCTTTGGTCAGATCTATGAAGACAGCATAGAGGTCCATGTGCTGCTCAATGCATTTCTCCTGGACCTGTCTCACAGAGAAGACCATGTCGACTGTGCTGCGTTCGGGTCTGAAGCCGCATTGAGCCTCTGGGAGTGCTTCCTCAGATACAGAGCTGATCAGGCGGTTGAGGATGACTCTCGCAAGGATCTTACCAGCAATGGACAAGAGTGAGATCCCTCGGTAATTGGCACAGTCTGCTTTGCTGCCCTTGTTCTTGAACAGGGAGACGATTGTAGCATCTCTAAATTCCTGTGGCATGTTCTCCTCTGCCCAGATGCATGTCAGAATGTTGAGGAAGGCATCAAGGGTCTCAGGTCCAGCTGCCTTGAAGAGCTCTGCGGGGATGCCGTCCATGCCTGCAGCCTTGCCGGAGCTAGTCTGGTTGATCGCTTTCTTGACCTCGTCCAGGGTTGGCAGGAGGTCAAGGTCATCCAGTGTCGGCTTTTGGGGAATCATCTCCAGGGCCACGGGATCGACAGTGGAAGGCAGGTTCAGCAGATTTGAGAAGTGTTCTCTCCAGCGCTCAGTGATGCTGCCTTTGTCCTTCAGCAAGGTGAAGCCGTCGGCGGAAAAGAGAGGGGTTGTGCTGGGTCTGGCAGGGCCGTAGACAGCTTTCATAGCGCTGAAAAACTTCTTGGAGTTGCTGGATTCAGTGAAGTGTTCAAGTTCTTTTGCTTTGCCGTCCCACCAGGTGTCCTGCATGTTGCGGAGCTCTCTCTGGGCTTTTCTCTGGAGGTGTTTGAAGTGGTCTTTCTTGGACAAGGAGTTGATGTCGTTCTGCCACTCGATGAAGGCACTGCGCTTTTGCTCCAGTGGCTTGTTGATCTCTTCATTGTTCTCATCAAACCAATCCTGGTGTACTCTCTGCTTGGGTTCAAGCACGTCTTTGGCAGACTCCGTCACCATCCCCTTGAACTGGTTCCACATTTCATTTGGGTTGCCAGTCAACGGTCCATGGGCAGTTAGCAGGTCATCAAGGTGGGACTGGAAGTTTTCCTTGACGTCCGGGCACTTCAGCTTGGCCAGGTTGAATGAAGGTTGGGTGAGCTTCGGCCTCTGACTGTGTGCTGGTGCAATGTGCAGGTTGAGGACAGACCGCACCAGCCGATGGTCGGTCCAGCACTCGGCTCCTCTCATGGCTCTGGTGATTCTGACATCACGAGTATCCCGCTGGCGGACAATGACATAGTCTATGAGATGCCACTGCTTGGACCTGGGATTCATCCATGTTGTCTTGTACTTACTAGCCAGCCTGAAGAGGGTGTTGGTGATGGCGAGTCCATTCTCAGCGCACAATGTCAGCAGCAGCAGGCCATTGCTGTTCATCTTGCCCAGCCCATGTGGGCCCATCACTCCTTCCCAGCATTCACATTCGCGCCCAACTCGAGCATTGAAGTCATCAAGCACGATGAGTTATTCACTTGCAGGAGTGGACTTCAGGAGGGAGTCGAGGCTCTCATAGAACGCCTCCTTGTCGTCATCGGCGTTGGTTAGTGTCGGAGCATAGGCACTGATGATAGTGACATGTCGGGTGTGGGAGATGGGTAAACGGAGCTTCATCAATCGTTCGCTGATGACAGTAGGAAGAGAAGGCAGCTGTCGGAGGAGCGTAGTGCAGATGGCGAAGCCAACTCCGTGTACCCTGTCTTCGTTCTCAGCTTTGCCCTTCCAGAAAAAGGTGTACCCATCCTCAGGTTCACAGATCGAGCCTTCGTCAGCAAATCTGGTTTCGCTAAGAGCCGCAATGTCGATTTTATATCTCGCCAGCTCCCTGGCTATGAGGGCTGTTCTTCTGTGTGGTCTCTTCGTCTGATCTCTGTCCAACAGGGTTCGTACGTTCCACGTACCGAGAGTAAGTTTCTGCTTTTGTTTTTCTTTTCGACCGCATAAAAGGGTTAAACCGCCAGCCGCGGTAAGCTGACCGGTTTATGTAGGGCAGGCAATGTTTGGAACACCTTTTTTAGTTCCCTCCCTTACTAGGGTGAGCAGCGCTGTCCTGAAGAGGGCTGCTCAGTCGCCTGGGATGCTGCTGAACTTCCCTGCTGCCCCTGGTACAGGGACGAGCGACCACTGGTCCACAGACCGCCTACGTGCAGGTTTGGAGCTGTGACTCCCAGTAGTAACCTCTACCTGTCGTTTCGCCCGTTCCCCATCACCGCAGGACTTCTGGAGGAGGCAGAAGAAAAAAAGAAGATGAAGTAGCAGATTTGGTGAAGGTGAAGGTCCATGCACAAAACCTGCGCGTGAAGGAGATTTTGGTGGAGAAGCTGTTGCACTGGAGCAACCCCACCCTCTCGGCCGCAGAAGACAGTCCAGTGGCACGATGAGACGTTACAACAGGTAGCTTCCTTGGCTGCAGTGGATGGCCACGTCTTCTTCTGTGCTCTGACATGCCCTATGCACTCCACAGTGCGCTGCTGACCCGCTCTCTTGGCCGTTGAACCCTTGATTGGGTTTCCTCCGCCCAATCGGCCGGTGACAGACTTTGTATGCTAGGATGAGCAAGTCCTGCCTCACCAAGGGTTTGAGACCCCAGGTTTCCCATCACTTGGTTTAGCCAGCCAGTCGAAGCTGTTGCCCGTGGTGTGGCCGCTGCGCATGCTGCAGCTACGTGGAGCCACAAGTGAGTGTTGAGTGTCAAAGTGGGGACCTAAACTGGTGGACTACTCTCTAACCTTCAAGAGGCGACTTGTTCCCCCATTATAGGTGAAACCCCCTCTTTGAATACTCCAGACACCTCAGTCGGCTTGTCTTCACGTATGGCTAGGTAAGGCCTCGGTTAATGCCATGGAGCAGCGAGATTGCGGCAGGTCCTGGCATTTCCCATGGAATTATTGCAAATTGTGCAGGGGTAAGAGGGGTCTTTCAGAGCCCTAGTGAGCTCAGTTCACGTGGCCTCAGGTGCCACGTGGGGTGGTTTCGCGCATATGTTTTATGTTACAGATCGCAGGTAAAATCGACACCTATGGCGGGACTGCTGGGACCTAGCGGCGCCCACGCTTGGTGCCTTCCCTTTGGGATGTGTCTCAGACTTGCGAGACCGGCGCACCCTGAGAGGAGCAGCGTGGGCATACTTGGGGGGATTGACCGCTTACTTACTTTACTTACGCCTGTCACCCCTACCCGGGTATAGGCCGTCGACGAGAGACCTCCAGCGACTCCTGTCCTGTGCTTCTCCTTCGATTTTACTCCAGGTGGTTCCCAGTCTCTTGATGACTGCTTGGAGGTCTCGACGCCAGGAGTTTCTCGGCCTACCTCTTTTCCTCTTTCCCTGGGGATTCCATGACAATGCCTGCCTAGTGATACTGGAAGCTGGCTTTCTCAGACTGTGACCAATCCATCCCCATCTTCTTCGCCCAATTTCATTCTCTGCTGTTATCTGCTCTGTTCTCTCCCAGAGTCTGATGTTGCTGATCTTCTCTGGCCAGTGGATTTTCAAAATTCTTCTAAGGCAACTGTTTATGAAGATCTGTACTCTGTTGACAGTGGTTTTTGTCAATCTCCAAGTCTCTGCTCCATATAGGAGAACTGCTTTTACGTTGGAGTTGAAAATCCAGACTTTGGTGTTTTGTGACAGCTCTCTGGAACTCCACACTTTTTTCAACTGGAGAAAGGCTGCTCTGGCTTTACCGATTCATGCTCTGACATCTGCATCAGTGCCGCCTTTTTTGTCTATGATGCTCCCGAGATAGGTGAAGGACTCCACCTCCTCCAACGGGGTGCCAGCAAGCAAGACTGGTTCTTCCCTGGTTGCGTTCAGCCTCATTGTCTTTGTTTTCTGTTTGTGGATGGTGAGGCCCACTTGGGACGAGATGTCAGCAAGCCTCGTGGTCTTGTCCTGCATTTGTTGATGCGTGTGGGACAGTAATGCCAAGTCATCTGCAAAATCAAGGTCGTCAAGCTGTGTCCACAGTGTCCACTGTATTCCGCTTCTTCTCTGCTCTGTGGTCCTCTTCATGACCCAGTCTATGGCCAGTAGGAAGAGTAGGAAGAGGAACGGAGACAGCAGACACCCCTGCCTGACACCGGTTCTGGCCTGGAGCTCCCTGGAGAACTGCCCTTCGTGGATCACGCGACATGTCATGCCATCGTAGCTGCTCTTGATCAGGCGGACGAGCTTTGAGGGTACACCGTAGTGTCGTAGGAGTTTGGATTGACCGCTGCACGCGCCCAAAGAGCTCTAAGGACCCCCCCCCCCACTCCTCCCACCACAGTAGAGCGCACCAGGCAGTGCCTCGGCCTCAGTCGGCTTGTCTTCACGTTGGGCCCAGCCTTTACCTCCAGGTCCCTGGACCCTACCCACCCTTGGTCCAGTCATGCCCTCAGGGACCTTGCCCGCCCACTCCACGGAGACGCGGCCAGCAGCAGCCTCGGTCACCCCGCTATGTGGTGAAAGATTCTCCTGGCCCCGACGCATCCACTGGGACATTGTCCGCCCGACCCACGGGGCGCGACCGGCATTGGCTTAGGTCGCCCCGCAACGCGGTGAACTACAGACCATCTGAGCCAGACGAGGCTACTGGGACTTGTCCACCCGCTCCACGGGGCGCGGCCGGCAGCGGCTTCGGTCGCCCCGCAACACGGTGAACAACAGATCGTCTGAACCGGACGAGGCTACTGGGACATTGTCCATCTACCCCACCAGGCATGGCCGGCAGCAGCTTCGGTTGCTCCGCAACGCGGTGAACAACAGATCGTCTGAGCCGGACGAGGCTACTGCGACATTGTCCGCCCGCCCCGGGGGACGCGACCGGCAGCGGCCTGCGGAGGCGTTTCGGCTCCCTTACAGCAGGGCAGCTTCATGGCTCAGGTTCTTCCCCAACGCCAAGTGGCCGGCAGGATGGGACTTCTCTTTCGTCAGCGGCCCCTCCCCTGAGGCGGACAGTAGCGGCGCAGTAGGGGCGCCTCGGCAAGCCCAGCGACTCAAGTCCCTCCTTCAGCAGCCTGGCTTTGGGACCGCTTGGAACTCCCCCTTCAGGACAACTCTGGAGACTAGGGCGTCTTCTCAGGCTCCGACGGGTCGGCCGGAATGGATGTCAGGCAGACGACGGCGCTACTCAGGTCACTCATAGAGCTGGCGACGCTGTCCGGGGTGAGATGCTTGGAGGCACCTGGGATCTCCCGACCTCAGCTCCTCTGAGCGGCTTTCACTCAGTGTTAGTGGCGGCGATCGGGCTGAGTATCGCTCCACGACCAACCCCTCCAGCCTTTGGCCATACCACGTTGATGCACCGGTTCTCGTCCCCAAGTCGGCGGCAAGGGGCGACCCATCATAGACCTCTCGGCGCTATATAGGTGCGGATGGGCGCCTTCCCCTTCCGGATGGAAACATCCAGAGCCTGGACAATGGCAGTGCAACTCCTGGACTCCACAAGCAGCCTCGACTGGGAGGACGTGAAGCTGCACGTGCCCATGCACCCGGCCTCCTGACGGTATCTTCGCTTCGGCTTCTGCAGAGCGGTGCACCAGTTCGGGCGCTGCCCTTCGGACTCCACCTCAGCCCTTGGGGTTTCCCCAGGATAATCGATGCGAACATCACCAGGTTCTGATGGACGGCCTCGAGCTCGACTCCCTCTACCTGAACGGTCTGCCCCTCAGGAACCAGGTTGCTAGGAGCCCGGGTCTACGGTGACAAGCCAGTCCTCGCCCTCACGCAGGCTAGCTCTTCGAGAGTCTTGCGCGGGAACCCTCCAGCTAGGGTCAGGCTACCACTAGGGACTCCTGGGCACAACGGCGGACCGCCTCCCCCTCTACAGGCTCTACTCGCAGCCAACCCTGTTGCTTCTGCTCATCCAAGGGCGCCCGTCCTCCGGCGATCTGGCAGCCCTGATCCCAGTGTCTCCTTGGTTTGACCTCATCTCCAAGTCGGATCAGTCCTAGCTAGCGTCGGGGGTTCCGCTCTCTTCTCCTCCGCCCCCGCTCTCCATCTACACGGACACGAGCCTCGCCGGATGGGGTGCACACCGGCTGCCAGAGTTAGGCACTTCCTCAGGCAGCTGGCCAAAGGACCATGCAGACGGACACCTCTGGCTAGAGTTCAAGGACGTTTAGCTCCCGCTCATCGCTCGGGAGAATCATCTCTGTCCCCAGGAGATCCTGGTTCACGTCGACAACGCAACGGTAGGCACCTACATACAGAACCAGAGCGGGACGTGCTCGCCCTCCCTCTGCATCCTCTTGTACCAGGTCCTCATGGGGCGCAGAGATCAGGACTTCGCCCTCAGAGAGCGGCACTTCCTGGGCCTCCGGATTGTTGTCGCGGACTCTGTCTCGCTTCACAGCCGGCTTCTCTGCACAGAGTGGGCTCTTCGTCCTGTCTTTTCCGACTGCTCTGCGCATGTTGGGAGTCTCCCATGATCGACTTCCTTGCCTCGAGGTGGAACAGACCGCTCGCTCTTCTCGTCTCGCCCTTCCAGAACCACTGGCCGGGGCAGTAGACGCGCTCCATCCCTTGGGACGGCCTGCCAGCGTACGCATTCCGCCTTCCGTCCTGATACCCAGGCGCTCCAGAAGCTCGCGTGCTGCAATGCGGTTCTGCTCCTAGGAGCACCCTACCCCACGCTCATGGCTCGTGTGGCCCAGGCAGAATCTTACTACCTGTGCCGAAGCGCTGCTACTACATGCGTGGAGGTTTCTCTAGTGCAGCGGTGGGAGCTATCGCAGAGTCATGCAGAGGTCCTACCCGAATCGTCTATGAGGGGAGTGGCGTGCCCTCCAGTCCTGGTGCTCCGCCGAGCAGCTCTCCCCCACAGATCTGCGTAGTCCCCTGCTGCTGAGTTCTTCGGTGACTCTTCTTCCAGCAGAGCCTGGCCCCATCGCTATCGGAGGTTACCGGGCCATGTTGCACACTTATCGCCACTTGGGACGGCCTGACCCTGGGGCCTGCAAGGACCTCTCTGACCTTTGGTGCACCCAGATCTGCAGCGGCCAGTCTCCCGCTCGCTGGTCCCACGCTAGGACTTGTCCTGGGTGCTGATATGGCTCAACTCGGACCGTTTGTGCCTCTCCTGTGTGTTATGGAGACTTGACCAGGAAGACCTGCTTCCTTCTAGCTCGCGCCGGAGTGAGCGAGATCCACGCTTTCTCGCTGCGGCCCTCCTGCCCCCAGTCCCGGGCCGATGGATCGGTGCAGCTCCTCGCTGACCTGACTTTCCTGGCCATAATCGCCCACCTGCCGCGGCACCCCAGGTGCTTACCTTCTGCCCCCTTAAGGGGACGGTCCAGTCACAGGAGTCCCATCAGCAGGACTCCATAGGGCGTTGAAATCTACCTGCGCAGAGTGAAGCCACTCAGACAAGGGCACTCTCGCCTATTCCTGCCCTTGGCTCCGGGCAGACGTGACATCTCCGTGCAGAGGCTCTCGTCCTGGCTACGCTGAGTCATCCGGTCTGCATATAGGACCTCTCCCCGAGGGTGCAAGTCGATGCGCACCCGGGCGTATGAGGTCAGCAGTGGCAGCGAGCATTGCCTTGACCACAACTGCGCGATGGGGGACTTTGTGGCAGCCGTGGGCTGGTGTGCTGAATCTGCCTTCGCCCACTTCTACCTACGGGACCTATCCGGCCAGCGTGACAACCTGGCCCTGGTGGGGTATATATTGGCGGCGCAGCACTCCCTCCCGGCACCGCACGCGCCATAGGTCACGCTTAGCTGAAATCGTCAGGAGTGGGCGCATGGGGGCGTCTCGATGCCTTAACGCACGGGGGGTGCGATTGTTCCTTGCAAATTAACGCTTGGAGATGGAATAGGGTGCGGCACCCTCCTCCTATTCACTATTCTTCCTAATAGTAATGCCATCGGTAAGAGTTTTGAGAAAACAAATGTATTTTTCTCTAAAATGTATTTTTTCGAAAAATACTTACTGAAGGCATTACTCAGAGGTCCCTCCCTTTTGAGCTAAGGCAAAGACTGGCGGGATACTACCAAGCATGTGACCGGATAGGGAGGCTACTCGGGGTTTCTTGGTAACGACTCTCTGGCGTCGCCTACCTGGTTGTGTAGTATACACAATGGATGCTTAGGCTGAAATCGGTAAGCTAAGTGTACCTTCCTAATAGTAATGCCATCGGTAAGTATTTTTTGAAAAAATACATTTTAAAGAAAATAAATTTTTTTGTTTATTATGAAAAATTACTCTTTTTTTAAAATCTTTTTATTGTTTTTATCAGTTGCTTTTTGGTTTCAGGAAGCCATTGAGTTTGCTAACATGCACAATTTTGAGGTAAGTATATACACGGCTATATTTTTAACAGACTATTTTTTGTTTATACATCCTCATGTATGTGTGTTTTATGGGGAGGGTTAGAATTGTTTTTGGGATGGGGTGGGTAGGGAGGGGGGGATGTAACTGGAGGCTGGAGAAAATGACAGCAATTTTGATGCTGTTTGGTGCACATCTGACTTGTTTTCTCTCATTGCAGACCACAGATCTAGGCAGTATTGCCACCAAGATAGCTGCACAGCCAAAACAAGTGGAAGGGCGTTCTCGTGTAGTAGTCATTACTCAGGGTTCGCAGCCAGTATTGGTAGCGACCGGTATGTTGAAATATTAGTAAAATAACATTGTACTAAACTGGAAGGCCAAGATTTGGGAGGTGACCTTTGATGACTGTTGACTATATTACATGTGTCTATATATATGCTACGTGTGTGTATTACTTTTTAAGGGGAGCTGGGTGGCTTTTTGGTAGAGCGTTTGACTCTTGACCGAAAGGTCCTGGGTTCGAATCCAGCTGGGGTCAAGTTTGTCCAGACCGTATTTGGTGCCCCATCTTTGAAATCACCTTGGACAAAGACGTTAAGCCCTAAACATTTAATGTTTTTCTCTACCGTATTGAAAATATGGTAGACTTTGAAATGGGGCTGGCCTCAGCCCATTCAACACCTAGTATGCCTTAACATAGGCGGGCAGGCGTCACACTGTAAATGGGTAGTAACAAGATAAAATTACGTCACATCTAGCTATGCTAGCATTGCTGTCAGACGCTGATCTAGCGCCAAATCTGTGTGTGTGTGTGTGAGTGTGAGTGTGATAGAGAGAGAGAGACAGCGATCAGAGCCTGTGTTTGTGGACGGATAAGCTTGAAACTTTCGGCTATTATCTTTAGAAGAATTATCTTGAGGCAGTTTTTTTTTTTTTTTTTTTAATGAAACCGGCTGATCCACATTAGAGTCTGTAATTGTTCTTATTCTTACTAGATACTTTGCATATAGCTAGAGTAAAGGAAGACAGTGAATGAGTTCATTAGCCAGCATTGTACCTCTTCAACTTTTTGAATGATTAATTCATTTTTGAAATTTTTCGAACCACGTTTCTCTCCCGCCATGCCTTTCACGACTCAGTCAATGACAGTGATGTAGAAGTGCCAAACATGTCAGTGTTATACAATGTTCATAACTGACACAAAGCATGAAAAGTCAGTGTTATACATGTGCATGGGTTGAAGCAATGCTCTCACTTTCTGACAATTTGATTAGGAAGACCGTCTCTCTATGTTTGTTATGATGTCTGCGAACATGTTGTGGAAAACTTGGGAAAATGCATGCAGTATAGAAAAGGCTTTGCGCACATGGGTCATCCCATCTTCTTCTTCTTCAGAAAGGCTATGGCTACACCAGTCGACAGAACGTATAACTGGTGCCATGTGTGTCAGTGTTTGTGCGGATTGAGGAGTAGGGTGGGTTAGGGTGGAGAGAGATGAATCAGAAGGATAAGCTTAAAAAAATAATAATAACTGTTCCTAAAGAAAATCGCATGTGAACTCAAAACAATACAGTAGACTTTGGCGTGAAATCCTCATCTTGTGTTACTTTTTTATGTATGTTTGACCCTTTTGGCTCACGTGCATTGATTGATTGTACATTGCTTAACGTCCCGACAGCAACAAGACTTTCTCAGGACGTGCCTGCCCTGCTTGTGAAAAAAAACAACTAAACAGAACATTGAATGTATGTCGCCAGCCGGTCCAATACGTTAAATAAACCTACGACATGTGGCCTAAATAAAGCTAAGACCATTTAGCAACACACATCCAATATCAAGAGCAACAGGCAGTGCAGACAGTAGGGAGAGTTTAAAAAAGGCAAATACAGGTGAATGGACCAAGGGTAGACAGAAACACATGCCCCAGAATAGAGGGGAAAACCCACCCTGTGGGGCTGACCAGGTTAACCCTGGGGGCTCATGTGCAAAGCAAAAGAGAGTCTATGTTCTGGGCCAGTGGTCGTCCGTCCGTCGTCTGTTCAAGCCACAGTCTTCAAACTTGGCCCAAGGATACTTTGTGGCAAGACCTTTCTAAGCCTTCCAATTTCAGTTATCTCTCTCAAAGGTCAAGTTCACTAGGGATCAGGAAATAGGTAAAAAAATAGCCATATTTTGACCGATGTTTTTTAGCTATATTTTGACATAATTTATTTTTTGTCAAATACTATTCACAACTTCAAACTCAAACTTGGTACAAAGATACCAGATGGAAAGACCTTTCTATGCATACTTACTTGGATGATCCCTCGGAAAGGTCATGCATCACAAGAGCTCAGGAAATGGGTAAAAAATAGCCATATTTTGACAAAAGATGTTTTTTTTTTCTCAAATACTATTCACAGCTTCAAACCCAGACTTGATACAGAGATACCTAATGGTAAGACCTATCTATGCGTACTAATTTGGTTGACCCCTCAGAAAGGTCAAGGGCCACAAGAGCTCAGGAAATAGGTAAAAAATAGCCATATTTTGACAGAAGATTTTTTTTTCTCAAATGCTATTTAAAACTTCAAACCCAAACATGTTGCAGAGATACGTGATGATAAGACCTATCTATGCATGCAAATGTGTGTAAAATGCCAATTTTTGATAGAATTGTAGTTATTATCAACAGTTTTGCAAACTTTTTTTAAATCAAATTTGGCAAAAAGGTAGCTGATGATGATAAGACCTTACTATGCAGAGGCGGATCCAGTGGGTGTCTCGATGGGAGAGGGGGGGGGCAGCAGCCCCCCTTCCGCCCCCCCCCTCCCCTCATTGTTTTCCAGACTGTGTCATAAAAAAGAAATCCAGACCAAAACAGTGACTATCAGGCAAGCATAATATCATATAAAGAAAGAAACATGCGTAAAAAGAATAATTACAAGTAAGTTGTGTTAAAATTATTCTTTCTTGGTGCTTTTCTTTTGGGGATTTTCTTTTAAATTGTACTATCATATTGTAACCACTCGAGATGCCAGACTTGCTTGCCACCGCCCAAAATAGAACTCAGTGGAGAGCACTGTCTGTTGCTGCTGCCTTTCAGTCCCCCCAACGCCCAGTTCGGGCAAGGGACTGATGATGATGATGATGATGATTGTAACCATTCTCTCTGCACGTGTTTCCTTTATTTTTTTAAATTGGGGTTTTCTCAGACATACCTTACAGTTTTCAGAGGTTTCAATTTTTATTTGTTAAAACTTTTCTTCTTTTATCTCGGGACACAGCACTGCTTTTGGCACTTTTAAAAAAAATACATCTACATGCACTTGTCCTCCTCCCCGCCCACTGGGCACCAGACTCCACGTGGCGTGGGTGGGTAGTCTCCTCAGTCCCTGACTGAGTGGGCTAGCAGAGGGGTGCCATCTTTGTCCAGGATTAGGACTTGATATCAGCAGATATGTTGTTCAGTCTTTTTCAATGGTCCGGTTTTTAAGGAGCTGTGCTTACCCAGGTCTTACCATGTTAGATTGGTCCTTAAAAATACGCGTGAGTTTTTGGTCCTTTGGATCCCAAGTGTTTGCCGTGCTTGGAGACCCGTGTCGGGGGAGAAGAGGATCCTGGTGGCTGAAACACTCCACTTTGGCCTTGACTTCTGCCTAAACGGGAGGCTAGTTGTACCGGCCTAGTCAATCGGCTCTTGTCACGTCGAGCCCTATCCCCCTGTTGACATGCGGGTTGTTATACGGAGCACCATGCTATAGCCTCTGATGCTGATTAGGTGCTTTACGCCAGTATTCCCCTGCATTCAACAGTGTGATAGAAGGCGGTGGCTCAAACGGTTCAATCGGGCTTACCCCTTTGAGTATATCTTTCGGGCAGTCTCCATTGTGCGTCGGCTGGAGACCCGCCGACAATTGCACTTTCCCTTGTTGGGCTCGGTGGCGGGCGGGGACCCCCGGGGGATGAATATCTATCATACTATAATATGGAAAATATCAAAAAACCAAAACTGGCACCAAAGCGGCACATAGCCGCCGACATTGTCATTGAGAACGATAGTGACTCTGACTGTGAGGAAGCGACACCTCAGGCGTCGGCCGCCTGGCCTCGCTTTCTCATTATCCACAGCAAAGTTAAAGAGAAGCCTGTTTCCAAGTTGCACCCTTTCCTGGTAGGGGAGACCCTCAGGAGCCGTGTTGGCAGGCCTGAGGCCCAGCGCCTCAGGTCTGGTGACTTGCTGGTAGAGTGCCGTACCCGGGCACACTCCAATGGGCTACTGAGGCTCTCCTCCATCGGAGACACTCCAGTGGAGGTCACTCCCCACAAAACAATGAATTCCTCTAGAGGAGTGATTAAAGATCAAGCATTGGCCGAACTGTCTGAAGATGAACTTGTACGGAACCTTAAGTCACAGGGGGTGACCTACGTCAGGCGCTTCATTTCCAAACGAGGTGGTAGGGAGATCCGTCTCCCTACCATCATCCTGATGTTTGGCACCCCCACAGCTCCTACTACCATCTGGGGAGGTTACTACTCCCTAAAAGTGAAAAAGTACGTCCCTCTCCCCCTCCGGTGCTTTAAGTGCCAAAAGTATGGCCATGGGCAGAAGACATGCCGCCAGGCAGAGGCTCTATGCGCCCATTGCACTAAGCCCGGACACTCTGCTGAGTCCTGCACAGCCATCCCCCTGTGTGTGAATTGCCAGGGGGCGCATATGGCTTCGGACAAGAAGTGCCCTCGTTGGTTCTCCGAGTGCAGGATTCAGCAGGTGTGTGTGGAGAAGGGGCTGTCCTTTGCGGACGCAAAAAAACTGGTTGACGGTCCTGGTGCAGCTGAGGCTGTGCCAAACTCAAATAACAACTTTGTGTATACTTTTAGTGCTGCGGTGGCAGGCAAGCGCCCTACCAAAGACTTCTCTTGTCAAACCCCAACTTCTTGGTTGGGGGCGGAGCCTCGGATCCTCTCGCCCCTGGAGAGTAACCCTCCTCCGGTGGTGACGAGGAGCCAGGGAACGCAGAGGGCGGACGCTACCGGTCCGGTGGCACTGCCTTCTGCTGCCCCTAAGCCTCAGCCCCCACCCAAACCTGCTAGTTTGTCAACGCCAAAGGTTTCTGGACTGAACAGACCTAGCCCACCCGACCCCCCAGACATCCAGCCGGCAGAGACCGACCTACCCATCAGCTGTGACAGACCCAGCCGGGAAGAGATCAGAAGAGCAGTGGCATTCAGAATGATTCTTGAAGAACGGCAAAGCAGCAGGCCCAGATGGCATCCCAGCGGAGTCTCTGAAAGCAGACCTAGAGACAACAGTGGAGATGCTGTACCCACTGTTTGGAAAGATCTGGGAAGAGGAGGTGATGCCGGCTGACTGGAAGGAGGGGTACCTAATCAAGCTTCCCAAGAAAGGCGACCTCAGCAAGTGTTCCAACTACAGAGGAATCACCTTGCTGTCAGTACCAGGAAAGGTCTTCAACAGGATCATCCTGGAGAGAATGAAGAACTCCGTTGACCCCCAGCTGAGAGACCAGCAAGCAGGACTCAGGAAGAACCGATCATGTACAGACCAGATCGCCACTCTCCGCATCATCGTGGAACAGTCTCTGGAGTGGAGCTCCCCGCTGTACGTCAACTTTGTGGATTATGAGAAAGCATTTGACAGTGTGGACCGAGAGACTCTGTGGAAACTCCTACGACACTACAGTGTACCCACAAAGCTCGTCCGCCTGATCAAGAGCAGCTACGATGGCATGACATGTCGCGTGATCCACGAAGGGCAGTTCACCAGGGAGCTCCAGGTCAGAACCGGTGTCAGGCAGGGGTGTCTGCTGTCTCTGTTCCTCTTCCTACTGGCCATAGACTGGGTCATGAAGATGACCACAGAGCACAGACGAAGTGGAATTCAGTGGACACTGTGGACACAGCTTGACGACCTCGATTTTGCAGACGACTTGGCATTACTGTCCCACACTCATCAACAAATGCAGGACAAGACCACGAGGCTTGCTGACATCTCGTCCCAAGTGGGCCTCTCCATTCACAAACAGAAAACAAAGACAATGAGGCTGAACGCAACCAGGGAAGAACCAGTCTTGCTTGCTGGCACCCCGTTGGAGGAGGTGGAGTCCTTCACCTATCTCGGGAGCATCATAGACAAAAAAGGCGGCACTGATGCAGATGTCAGAGCACGAATCGGTAAAGCCAGAGCAGCCTTTCTCCAGTTGAAAAACGTGTGGAGCTCCAGAGAGCTGTCACAACACACCAAAGTCCGGATTTTCAACTCCAATGTAAAAGCAGTTCTCTTATTTGGAGCAGAGACTTGGAGATTGACAAAAACCACAGTCAACAGAGTACAGACCTTCATGAACAGTTGCCTTAGAAGAATTTTGAAAATCCACTGGCCAGAGAAGATCAGCAACGTCAGACTCTGGGAGAGAACAGAACAGATAACAGCAGAGAATGAAATTGGGCGAAGAAGATGGGGATGGTTCGGTCACAGTCTGAGAAAGCCAGCTTCCAGTATCACTAGGCAGGCATTGTCATGGAACCCCCAGGGAAAGAGGAAAAGAGGTAGGCCGAGAAACTCCTGGCGTCGAGACCTCCAAGCAGACATCAAGAGACTGGGAACCACCTGGAGTAGAATCGAAAGAGAAGCACAGGACAGGAGTTGCTGGAGGTCTCTCGTCGACGGCCTATACCCGGGTAGGGGTGACAGGCGTAAGTAAGTAAGTAAAGGTTTCTGGCTCTGGTCAGCCTTCTAAGGCCGCTAACTCTAGCGGCAAGACCGCTGCCCAGGACCAGAAGTCTAAGAAATCTATGGGACCGCTGTGCGCACGGGCCCAGAAGGGGAACACTGATGTCCCCCTTCAAAACAAATATGCTGCATTGGAGGAGCAGATGGAGGGAGTGGAAGTTGCCGATGCTGCGGCAGCTCCACCCCCTTCATCTCCTAAGAACCAGAGGAGGCCCGGGAGCCGGCCCCCCTCTGTTTCTCCAACTCCTTCCAAGGCAAAGGAAAAGGGGGGAAAAACTCCGCACCCCCAGATAAGACATAATCATGGACTCTCTGCTTCAGTTGAATTGTCGTGGTTTTCAAGCTAACTTTGAGGAATTACGTCTTTTAGTCAAGTGCTATAACCCCTCAGCAATATCTCTTCAGGAGACTTACCTGAAGACTTCTGACCCTGTGTCCTTTAATGGTTTTAACGTTATACATAAAGGCTCTGATTCGGAGAGGCGCTCGGGTGGAGTGGCTCTTCTCATTAGTAGCCAAATTTTATGTAGCCCCGTTAGCATCGACACCTGTCTTCAGGCTGTCGCAGCTCGGGTTACCTTGAAGAAGACCATAACCATATGCAGTATTTACCTGCCACCATCCCTGCGGGTCTGTAGTAATGATTTTTTTAATTCAGTTGATCAACTGCCACCTCCCTTTATTCTCATGGGGGATTTTAACGGTCACGCTCACCTTTGGGGCAGTGACCACTATGATGGCAGAGGTCAGATGTTAGAAGATGTTTTTTCTCAACTTAACCTGTGTGTCTTTAACGATGGTTCACATACATACTCTAACCCAGGTTCAGGATCTAGTTCTGTTCTAGACCTCACTGTGTGTGATCCTTCTCTCATGCTGGACTTTGACTGGAAGGTTCACGATGACCTGCGTGGTAGTGACCACTTCCCAGTAGTCCTGTCATCGGTCAGCTGTGGGGAGGATCCGCCGGTGGGGTGCTGGAATCTTAAGAAAGCTAACTGGCCACTGTTCGCCTCCCTCTGTCAGTCTCGTATTACAGAGGAGGTGGTCATGTCATCTGAAGAACCTATTTCTTCTTTTACTACTATTTTGTTGGACGTAGCGGGTGAAACCATCCCTAAAACTTCCGCATCAGTCCCTCAAAAGCCGAGAGTACCATGGTTCAGCGGAGAGTGCCGCAAGGCCCAAATAGCGCGCAAATCTGCTCAGCGACGTGCTTTCCGTAATCCGTCGCAAGTGAATATTTTAACCTTTAAAAGAAGAGGGCGAAAGCTCGTTACATTTTTAAACGTGAACGCCGTGCTTCCTGGAGACGCTTCGTCTCATCTTTAACTTCTCGGACTCCGTCCCAGAAAGTATGGAAGGCTGTTCGGAGAATTAGGGGCAGGGGTGGCTCGGCTTCTGTTGGCCATCTTAGAGATGGTGCCAACTTGGTTACAGATAAAAAAGCTGTGGCCAATTTGCTTGCCTCCACCATTGCCCAAAATTCTTCAACGGAGCATTATTCACCTTTCTTCCAGAGAGAGAAGGAGAAGCGAGAGTCTCGTATTTGTGATTTTAAGTCCAATAACTCAGAAGACTATAATGTCCCATTTACATTATCAGAATTGCAGCAAGCCTTGCAGAAATGTAATGACTCTGCTGCTGGCCTAGATACCGTCCACTATCAATTCCTAACGCATCTGCCTGAGAGGTCACTCCTTGTACTTCTCAAGGCCTTTAACCATATCTGGAGAACTGGTCATTTTCCGCCGTCTTGGCGCCAGGCTGTGGTTGTACCGATCCCCAAGCCGGGTAAGGATCCTTCCGACCCGGGCAACTACCGGCCTATCGCTTTGACATCATGTTTATGTAAAACTATCGAGCGCCTGGTCAACGCCCGCCTGGTGTGGCATCTTGAGTCACAGGGTCTCCTCACAGACCTCCAGTGCGGTTTCCGGCGCTTCCGTAGTACAACTGACCATTTAGTCCGCTTTGAATCATTTATTCGAGATTCTTTTGTCAACAAGCAGCATGTCTATGCAATTTTCTTCGATCTTGAGAAGGCGTATGACACTACCTGGAAGTATGGCATAATGTCTGACTTGGTGGACATGGGTTTTAAAGGGCATCTGCCCGTTTTTATTCACAATTTTTTGACTAACCGGTCGTTCCATGTCCGTGTGGGCTCCACCCTCTCCGACTCCTTTGAACAGGAGATGGGTGTCCCACAGGGCAGCATTCTATCTCCTGTTTTATTTAGTATTAAAATTAATAACATTGTAAAGGCCGTCAAGGATGATTCTGAATGCTCTTTGTTTGTTGACGACTTTGCTTTGTGCGCACGTGGTCGAGGACTTGCGTCCCTTGAGAGGCGCTTGCAGCTGTGCGTTGATCGCATTCAGCGGTGGGTGTCTCTCAATGGATTCAAGTTCTCGCCCTCCAAGACTGTCTGTGTGCATTTTACTAACCAGACGAAATTTTTTCCAGAACCTAGCCTGAGCATTGCTCGAGTGTCAATTAAGGTGGCCGCGGAGGCAAAGTTTCTGGGGGTCATTTTTGACAAAAGACTTACCTTCCGCAACCATATTAATTACCTTAGAACCTCTTGTCAGAAGGCTCTCAACATTCTTCGTGTCGTCGGTCGTACTGACTGGGGTGCGGACCGTACTGTCTTACTTCGTCTGTACCGGGCCCTTGTTCGGCCCAAACTGGATTACGGCTCTGTGGTGTATGGCTCAGCTTCCAAGTCTGTGCTACAGCGTCTGAACACAATTCACCATCAGGGTCTGCGAATATGTCTTGGGGCCTTCAGGACGTCTCCAGTTCCTAGTCTGTATGCCGAGGCAGGGGAGCCTTCTCTCAAGCTCCGCCGCATCCACCTCATGCTCAGCTACGTTCTGAAACTGAAGGCCCATCCAGACAATCCTGCCTATGATTGTGTTTTTAAACCATCGTTTGCAGAGATTTACGATACCCATCCGGGAGCTGTCCGTCCACTTTCTTTCCGTGTCCGACCTCATCTGCAGGTGGCCGGATTGGACCTGGACAGAGTTTCGGAATCCCTGCAACACATCACTCCACCTTGGCTCTTACCAGTTCCTGACATCTTGCTGGACTTGACTGCCCACAAGAAAGACTCTACTCCACCAGCCATATACCAACAGAGCCTCAATGAACTGCTTTCAATTTTTCCTGGCTATTGTCGCATCTATACCGATGGGTCAAAGTCTGAGGATGGGAGAGTGGCTGCGGCCGCAGTGTCCTCTCGCCATCCTAGACGCCCATTTAAGCACCGCCTCCCAGACCACTCATCTGTATTTAGTGCGGAACTGCAGGCAGTTCTGCTGGCACTCAGGCATGCTTATCGATCTAGAGAAAGGAACTTCCTGATTCTGTCTGACTCTCTTTCTGCCCTGCAGGCCCTTCAGGGCATGGGAAATGACCACCCACTGCTGGTGCAGATCAGAGAGCTCCACGCGGACTTGATGAAGGAATATTATGATATAATTTTTATTTGGGTGCCAGGGCATGTGGGCATCGAAGGCAACAGGATCGCAGATTCTGCTGCCAACGATGCACGCAATGACCCTGTCCTTGACACACAGACTGTTTATAGTGATTTTAGACATGTGGCTAGTGCGTACATAGCCCGTGAGTGGCAGTCCGAGTGGGACAAAGAGGAAGCTAACAAGCTGCATGAAGCCCTTCCTAAGTTGTCCGACGGTCTACCTTATCGCTGCGGCAGCCGCCGTGAGGAGACTGTCCTGGCTCGGCTCCACATCGGCCACACGTATGTTACACACTCTTATTTACTTAAACAGGAGGAGCGTCCATGGTGTTATGCCTGCAACGAGCAGTACTCTGTTCAACACTTTTTGTTGTCTTGTGCTGATCTAATCGACACAAGGTATAAACATTTCATGGCAGACTCCTTGAAGGTTTTGTTCTGGGATGTGCCCCCGGACAAGATCTTCAGTTGTTTTTTCAAAATACATTACCGATGGCATTACTATCTGGGAATACACTCTATTGCCTATAGATTTCAGCAAAATTGTGTGTAGCACACAACTGGGGAGGAGACACCGGGGATCCAAGCACTATGACCCCGGGTGGCCTCCCCTTACTACCCTATCCCGGCGAGCACAGGGCGACCTCGTCAGTTTCACTCATAGCTCGACCGGGGACGGTCGAGTTTTTGCCTTTCTCCGTTCTACGGGTTTCAGTGGGTTTTGACTGTGGGCTTGAATTGGAGTCTTCGATTCAGCCCTGGACTCACTACATTCGTGGTTTTTCCTTTGACAATTGGACTCATTGTGACCTGTGCGCCGACCGGTTTTACCGGCTCTGACTTGTGAGTTCACCCTTGGCTTGGCCTTGGGGTTCGACGACGCACGTGACTTGTGCCCGGCTGGTTTGTGCAAGGTGGACTTCTTCGCCGGCGTAGCTGGTTTAGGGCCTTATGGCTTCTTCTGTGTCGAAGACTTGCCGCCGTGCGGGGACTTCCAGTGGCCGGTTGATGCACTCGACTCTTGCTTGCCGTGTTCGGGCTGTGCTTCGGACGGAACGTGTGATGGTGGCGCCGCTTGGACGGAAGACCGGTGTTCGCGCAGGTGGGACTTCTTCAGGCGTGACCGGTCCCCTCGCCCGCTTCGGTCTCCACGGGATCCTCCACGGGTGGACGTACTTCCCTCGGCGCATCGGGCTTTCCGGCCCACAGGTAAGTCCCCTTCTTGTACCGTTACCTCGCAGGTTCTCCCTCCCCTCTCCGAGTCTTCGGAGCAGGGTAGGCGAGTTTCGGAGTCACGCTCCCCACGCTCTGCTTCGTTAGCGCGTGGCTTGAGCCCATTTTGGTTCCCACCCCCCGCTCTGCTTCGGGCGAGCGGTCTGGGAGAGATGAGCGTTCGTCGGCCACCCCCGGCTCTAGGTCTCCGGAGCGGGGACGGGTGACGGAACGCAAGCATAAGAAAGAGAGTAAACGTGATAAGAAATGCTCTCGCTCACGCACCGAGGCTTCGGAACGTGACTCGAGACCGTTAGTAATGCTGCCTCCCCGCTCTGTATTTTCCGAACGGGCAAGGCATGCTTTGCTTTCTTCCCCCCCCCGCCCGCCCCGTCTCGCCTGGGCGGGCCCGGGGTGTGGTTGACTCTCGCCCCCCACGCTCCGAGGAGTCGGAGCGGGGGTCGCGTGCACATAATGGTCCCCTCCCCGCTTCGCTTCGCCTGAGCGGGCTTGGCGTGACCGTAGACTGTCCCCCCCCCCCCGTCTCGTATCGACCGGACGGGCCCGGTGTGACTTGGACCCTCGCCCCCCCCCCCCCCCCCTCGCTCCGAGGCTTCGGAGCTGGGGCAGCGGGCTCATAAATCGTCCCCTCCCCGCTCCGCCTTTCCTGAGCGGGCTTGGCGTGACCCTAGACTGTCCCCCCCCCGCCTCGTATCGACCAGGCGGGCCCGGTGTGACATCGCGCGTCCTCCACGGTCCGACACATCGGACGGGGGGCCGCGTGCCCGGTATTTGTCCCCTCCCCGCTCCGCCTTTCCTGAGCGGGCTAGGGGAGACTATTGGCGGTCCCCCCCCCCCCCCCCCTCGCACCGGTTCTCCCGGGCGGGCCAGGGGTGACCAGGCCACTTCCTCGGTATTCCGATCGCGGTTTGTCGCTCACGTCGGCTGCCGCGTGCGGATCCCGACTTCGAGGTGGACCGTCGCTTTGCCACGGTCCCTCCGTCGCCGCGGCGCGCCTCTTTGCGTGCGTCGCGGGCGGCTGCGTCTACCTCGCGCGCGGCGGTGCGGCACTCTCGTAGCCGCTCGCCCTTTCGTCTTTGCCGCGAGAAGATCAGTTTGGAACGGACGTCCTCAGCCTTCATCCGTCGGACTCGGCCTCGGCGATCTTCTTGCAGGACTCGGCGGCGGGTTCTCCTTCCCGCCTTTTTCCGCTGTCGCGTCGGCCTCCGCCTCGTCAGACGTTGCCGGCCCTTCGCTCGGATCACAGTCGGTCCACGCTATGGGTGAGGCTTCAAGGCTTATCGCCAAGTCCCTACCGCCCGACGTCTGTCCGCCTTCGCCTCCTCCGAAGAGACAGGCTTCGGCCATGGTCGACGCGCAGAGGCAAGTCCAGCGCCGCAAGTCCCTCCCGCAAGCCGGCTTCCGGGACCTCACCGATGCTTCTCCGCCCAGCTGCGTAACGACGCTTTCGGCGACACGGGATACTTTACCGCCGCTCGATCGCCGGTGGGAATCAACTTAAGCTTCCGCCAGGCCTAGTACGCTGGACACTCCCAAGCCTTCGCCTTACCTTTTCCAGCGGTGGATGTGGCGGCCTTACTACAGGCGGGCGGCCGCAGGCTCGTCCAGAACTCGTGGCCTCGGCCTCTCGACAGGATCGCCTCCTTAGCGCGGATCTCGCTGGCGTGCTCGGGTTTGGAACTGGCTACCCAGGCAGCACTGCAGTGCCTACAGGATACGTGGGACCTGGAGGCTCAGTCCCCGCTTCGTGACGTGCGGTCCATCCTGATAGCGGCCAACCGGTCCGCCTACCATTCTTCCGCCACCGCCAGGGCAGCGGCTGCCAAATGCGACCTCTGGAGGAGGGATACCCTTTTGCGCCTCTGCTCGGACCTTCCCTTGTCAGTGAAGACCCAGCTCCGTCACGCCCCCTTAGGGGGTCCTCAGCTGTTCGGCGACACTTGGCACACCTTAAGGAATCTTCCAAGGACTTGTGGCCCAAGCCTGCATCTAACCCAGCCTCGACCCGCTTTCGCGCCCCCCGCACGGCGGGGGTCGTGCCCAGCGGTCTTTCAGGCCCTCCTTCTCTACAGTCGGATCTTCACGAGGTCGGGCCCGTCCATTCCAGGCTACTCAGGCCGGCCCCGCCCCTCGCCCTTCTTGGCCCCGCGGTGCCCGTAGATCGGGCCGCGGTCGGGCTCTTTGACTCGCCCCCCGCCTCCGCCCCCGCCTCATTAATCGGGCCTCCCGTCGGCGGGCGGCTGTCGCTCTTCAGCGATCTTGGAGATCGCTGTTCCCGGACGACCCCTGGATTCTTTCCACCGTTACCGCAGGCCTGCAACTTCGTTCCTGTCGCCTCCGCCTCTTCGCTGAGCACCCTTGTGGACCCAGGAACCGCTCGACGGCACACAGGCGGACGCTCTGCGCGGGGAAGTGGCGACCCTCCTCACCAAAGCGGCGACAGAGGTGGTTTTGCGGCAGGACTCTACGGCGTTCTACAGCCGACTCTTCTAGCTCCCAAACCAGGCCAGTTATCGACTTATCAGCTTGGCCTCGATTCATATCAGCTTGGCCTCGATTCAGGCTTGGCCTCGATTCAGGATGCTTATCAGCTTGGCCTCGATTCAGGATGCTTGGCCCCTCGATTCAGGATGGAGACGGCCAGGACACTCCGTGCGGCCCTCCGGCCGATGGACTTTGCGATCCGCCTCGATCTGTCAGACGCCTATCTGCACGTCCCGATTCATCCGTCGTTTCGCCGGTACCTTCGGTTTGACTTGGGGGGATCGTCTACCAGTTCTGCGCCCTTCCTTTCGGCCTCAACATCAGTCCGTGGGTGTTTACAAGACTGCTCGACGCCGTGATAGCCAATTTCCGTCAGCGCTCCTTGAGCCCGGCCTCCAATTTCTTGGACGACCTTCTACTGCGCAACTTGGTCTCCGCAGCCCTCCAGACGGACAGGGATGCCCTGCTTTCCCTTCTGCGTCGTCTAGGTTTCCTACTCATTGGGGAAATCCGTTCTTCTCCCTCTCGACGGTTTCTACATCGGGGGATGGAATTCCTGACCGACCTCAACCTTGCCCGCCTGCCTCTGGCCAGGCGACAGAAGATAGTCGACTTAGCGACTTCGATGGGGATGGGATCCTCCTTCACCGCCAGGGTCTGGCTTCAACTCCTGGGCCTCCTCAGGGCGGCTGCGGACCTGCTTCCCTTGGGCAGACTTTATGCTCGGCCTCTCCAGCTACGTCTCCTTCTTCACTGGCGACCCTCGGGCGCTCTGTTGGATCTAGTACCTGTCACGCCTCGGGCTCGTCCTCACCTCGAGAGGTGGGCGGACCTCGCTTGGCTGGCTTCGGGGGTGCCCTACACTCCCCGCCGCCTCGGTGGTCTCTCTGTACAGAGGCGAGCCAGGCCGGCTGGGGCGCGCACCTGTTACCGGATTTCTCTCGGCCTCGGGCGTTGGCTTCGGGAGCTGTTCGGGAATCACGTCAACTGGCTGGAGCTGAAGGCAGTTGGATTGGCATTCGACGTTGGCAGGAGACCTTGGCCAATCAGGACGTCCTCGTGCTCTCCGACAACTCGACGGTGGTGGCTTACATACAGAATCAGGGTGGCACTCACTCGCCCTCCCTTTGCGTTCTTCGGTGCCACCTTCGCCTCTGGTGCAGGGATCGAGGCATTGCCCTACGAGCCCGCCACATCCCTGGCCACCTCAACGTGAAGGCGGACGCCCTGTCTCGTCGCGGACTATTGCTCCACACGGAGCGGTCCCTACGCCCGGATATTTTTCGCCTGCTCTGCTCTCACTGGGAAACGCCGCTAGTGGATCTGTTTGCCACCAGATGAAGCAGCCAGCTCCCGGTCTACGTCTCGCCAGTCCTGGATCCACTCGCTTGGGCAGTGGACGCGCTCCCCATTCCTTGGGTCGGCCGGATTGCTTACGCCTACCCCCCGGCAGTCCTCGTTCCGAAGGTACTGCGGAAGCTTCTAGGATGCTCGGCGGTCCTCCTGCTGGTGGCCCCCCTTCAACTGGACCAAGAGCTGGACCACGGACCTCCTCGCGCTTGCGACGGACCCTCCTCTGGAGCTTCCTACCCCTTCCACGATGCTCAAGCAGCCCCGTCAGCGGCTTTTCCATCCGTGCCCCGTACGCCTCCGCCTACACGCTTGGAGGTTGTCCGGCACGCCCGCGCCGCTAGAGGTTCTCGGATGCAGCAGTGGCGGCAATTGCAGCAGCCCGCAGACTCTCTACAAGGAAGGTGTACGAAGGCAAGTGGAGGGTCTTTCAGACCTGGTGCACCTCCCATGGGCACCCTCCCACTAACCTAGCCTCCCACCAACTGGCGGAGTTCTTCCTGTGGCTCTTCGACGACCGGGGCTTAGCCCCGGTCGCCATCAAGGGCTACCGCGCTACGTTCGCGGACATCTACCGTCACCGGTGTCTTCCGGACCCAGGCGCCTGCAAGGATCTGTCGAATTTCTGGCTCACTTTGAACTCCGACGTCCGGTTTCACGTTCCCTAGTACCCCGGTGGGATCTTGCCTGGGTACTGACGTGGTTGAATACGGACCGGTTGAGCCCCTCCCCTTGGCTCGGTTCTCAGACTTGACCCGGAAAACCTGTTTCCTTCTGGCTCTCGTTACAGCGTCCCGAGTCAGCGAGCTTCACGCGCTCTCGATGCTCCCAGCCTGTTTGCGGTTCGTTCCGACGGCTCTGCGCAGAGGCTCTCCGATCCGTCCTTCCTGGCCAAGAACCGCCGCCCGCGGCGGCTCCTCAGGTGCTAACGATACGGCCCCTCTGTGGAGCGGACCTCTCCCCTGGATCGCGGCAACAGGACCCAGTGCGGGCGCTAAAGATTTACCTGCGCCGCTCTCAGCCGCAGCGCCGGGGGCGCTCGCGCCTCTTCTTACCTTGTCCGCGGGCAGACGCCACATCTCGGCCCAGATCGTGTCATCCTGGCTGCGGTGGGTGATTAGGTCAGACTACCTAGACCTCTCCCCACGCGGCGCTGAGCCTTTACAAATCCGGGCGCATGAAGTGAGAGCAGTAGCCACCAGTCTAGCCCTGGACCGCAACTGCTCGGTCAAAGATATTTTGGCAGCGGGTGGCCGGCGCTCAGACTCCACTTTCGCACGCTTCTACCTTAAGAGACCTATCCGGCTGACGTGACTCCCTGGCACGGGTGGGCGACATCTCCGCGGCCCAGCACTCCCTCCGAGCGCTGCTGGCGTCTTAGGCACATCATAGCTGAAATCGTCGGGAGTTCTCTCTCGAGGGGGCCGGCGGAGTGGTTGGGTTGTGGTTAGATACGGCACCCTCCGCCTGTTCGCCATTCTCCCAGATAGTAATGCCATCGGTAATGTATTTTGAAAAAACAAATGAATTTTTTTTCTAAAATGTATTTTTTTGAAAAATACTTACCGATGGCATTACTCGAATGGCCCTCCCGCCTGCCCCGCTTGCCTCTTGTGGCTATGTGTGAAACTGACGAGGTCGCCCTGTGCTCGCCGGGATAGGGTAGTAAGGGGAGGCCACCCGGGGTCATAGTGCTTGGATCCCCGGTGTCTCCTCCCCAGTTGTGTGCTACACACAATTTTGCTGAAATCTATAGGCAATAGAGTGTATTCCCAGATAGTAATGCCATCGGTAAGTATTTTTCAAAAAAATACATTTTAGAAAAAAAATTCATTTTTCTGAGAGAGTGCCATATTTTTAATAAGATTTGAGCGTTTATAGATTATGATGTTTCTATTATTTTGACCTTTTTGAGAGTCTTTCGACGTTTTCTTTCAAGACCTGTGCGACATTTTAGCCTGACATATTTTTAAGGTATATTTACATCAGGGTCTTAAGACCTTTCTTTTAGTCTGGCTGACCAGATTTTTACCCTTCCCGCCGTGAGATGGCCTTAGTCGCCTGCTCGGCGTTAAACCCAAATAACTAACTAACTAACTTGTCCTCCTCCCCGCCTCCACCCCATCTCCCTGACAAAACAAGATTAATCGGGCACTTCTGATTCTTATATATTCTGCCTCCCTACCTTTCCAGTATGTTAACTACTTATCAAGCTTCCCGCACCTTACGTTCTAGCAGTGAAAATAAATACAAAGTTCTTTGGTCAAAGGTCCTTTTTTTCCAAGCCCCAGTCATTTGGAATTCGCTTCCGAAGCACATTCGTGATGCCCCGACAGTAATTTCTTTCAAAAGTCAGCTTAAAACACATCTTTTCCAGTCTCACTACTCTGTCTTACCAAATTCCAGTCTCTTTTCTGTTTCACAATAGCATCATGATGATCCTGTGCCAGTCCTTGTTGCGATGGTTGGTTGTGCTTTGGGTGTGTTTATGTGCTGTTAATTTTAGAATTTGTATTGTAATATTTGCATTTTGTGCTGTTGCTGTCTATTGATTTTTGTTTAGGTTTTAACTTTGATTTGCATTGTATAGCGCACTGCAGGGAGTTTGCGCTTTATAAATATTATTATTATTATTATTATGGTGTTAATTTTCTTATTGAAAAGAATGTTCTACCTGGAGTTTCTGCAGGAGCAATCACCTTGTGTTTGACAACAACGCTACACTACCAATTACTCCTCCGTCTGAGGAACAACACACCCATTTGTGAAAATTGTGATACTGCTCAATGCAACCACAAACCTCCTCTATATGAGGAACACAGGATCAGATCACAGAAATAGTCATGATCACCCATGGTGTATACCTTTTACACTGGCTGACGATACTTCAGGGTTAGATAATGATCAAAATCAAGACATTTCACACTTCCCCTCTGGTGACACGCACCAATCATTCAATGACTACATTGCTACTCTGATGGGCACTGGTGCATGTCCAAGGACACTACCTTAAAAGACAAAGCTACGCAATCTGAGTGAGACTGGAGATCCACTGTGCTCAGAGGTGATGTGTGACGGGATTAGGGGATTAGCAATCACCTGTGACACCTGGGCCAGTCGGCTGCTTACCCCGAGGGAGACGCAGTGCAGTTGATTTCTTGCTTTTTGATCAGTGCGCATGTCCACAGTCATAGACTTAAACCTAGATGACTGCCACGTATGAGGATGCAATATGAATGGTATCGCACAGAAAGAGGTAATGCTTTTCGTGAGCCCCTGTGACTGAAGGGGCACCTGAAACTCTTTGGCTTGCTGAGGGACTGAGTTGGGCCCCAGTCCAGCAATGACTGGACGCTTTCCCACCGCCGGGTTGACCATCAGTCGGCGGCTTATTGTCAGATGGCTGCCTCAGTCTGAGGATGCAATGAGGATTGTATCGCACAGGAAGAGGCACTGATTTACATGAGCCCCTGTGAGTGCAGGGGCACATGGCACTCTATGTCTGGGTGAAGTCTATCTATCTATATCCCGTAGTCTTGCCGACCGTTGGGGCACCACTGATGACTTGGCAACCAGCTCCCTCCATTCCTCTCTGTTCTCTGCCATTCTTAGCGTATCACCCAGCCTCAGTCCTGTCCACTCTGAGATATTGTCCTCCCATCTTTTCCTCCGTCTTCCTCTCCTTCGTCCTCCTTGCACAGTGCCTTGCAGGATTGTTTTGGCAAGCCCTGCTGAACGCGTGACATGCCCATACCACTTCAGTTTGCGTTTTTTTCACAATGGCTAATATGGCTTGCCTGATTCTGTTTCCCACTTCCTCGTTCGTGATGTGATCTCTGTATGAAATGCCAATCAGCCTTCGAAAACATCTCATTTCAGTGCCTTGTATCCTCCTTTCAAGGTCTGCTGTGAGGGTCCATGACTCGCAGGCATACAAGAACACTGAGATGACTAAGGAGCGCATCAGTCTGGAGCGCGATGTGTCTGTCCTTCCATATGGTCTTCATTCTTGTCAGTGATGTTGTTGTCTGCGCAATCCTGGACAGTATTTCTGGTTTTGATCCCTCATCTGTCACAATGGCTCCTAAGTATTTGAATTTATTAACTGTTTCTAGTTTTTGGCTTCCAATCATGACATCAGTGCCAATGGTGTTATTTGTCATCAGTTTGCTCTTCTCTGCACTGATTTCCATCCCATACGCAATGGCTGTACTGTCCAGCTTCTCCACCAGCTGAGCTAGCTCCTTCTCTGTTCCTGCAAGGCCATCAATGTCGTCCGCAAAGCGCAAGTTCGTGATTGTTCTGCCTCCAATACTGACAGTTCCTTCATGATCTTTCAGAGCGTCTGTCATGATTCTTTCCAGGAAGATGTTGAAAAGAGTAGGTGAGAGCAAGCAGCCTTGTCTGACTCCGACTGTAGTCCTAAACCAGTTTCCTATTTTGCCATTGAAGCAGACTGCGCTAGTGGCCTTGTTGTAAAGGTTTGCTATGACTTTGATCAGGTTGGCATTTATGTTGTATAGCTTCATGGTGGACCAAAGGGCTGCATACCACACCCTGTCAAACGCTTTCTTAAAATCCACAAAGACATAGAGGTCCTCCTGGTGCTGGAGGTACCTCTCACATAGAACTCTCAGGTTGAAAATCTGCTCAGTTGTGCTGCGCCCTGGTCTGAAGCCTGCCTGTTCCTCAGCTATGATTTCTTCTGCCTGTGGCGTCAGCCTGTTCAGTAGGATCTTTAACGTGACTTTGCTTGGGTGGCATATAAGACTGAGCGTGCGATAATTCTGGCATTGATGTAAGTTGCCTTTTTGGGGGAGAGTTATTATAAGTGATTGGGTCCATGGTGTGGGCCAATCCCCTGACTGCCAGGTCTTATTGCAGATTATTAGTAAGGCGCTTATCATGTCTTCTCCCCCTTCTTGGACTAGTTCTGCAGGGATGTTGTCTGCTCCTGCTGCCTTCCCTTTTTTCAGCGACTTCACTGCAGCCTCTGGGGATAGTTGCCATTGTTGGTCACAGGTGGGTGAAGTACCAAGTGCCAATTGAGGATATTTGACTATAGGCCCATGAACACACTCGGCTCACCCACCGATCCTGTGATATAATTGTGAAATACACTGTACAAGAAAAGAAGAACCATCGAATAGTACAACACAACTTCCACTAATAATCATAAAAAAAATGTATGGGGGGTCAGGGCTGATAGGTGGGCCTGGCCCTCCCCCCCCCCTCCCCCGCCTGGATCCGCCACTGCTGTGTATACTAATTTAGTTGACTCATTGCAAGGGTCACAGGGGTTTGACAGATGTGTGAAAACTGATTAAATTTTGAGAAAAAACGTGAATTTTGCTGGTGCAGAAGCCATCCCTTTACTTATTGTCACAAAAGTCACATATGTAGATCGGTCATACACATGAGCCATAAGGGCTTTGCCTTTCTTGGTTTTTTTTTTTTCATGTGTCCTATGCATAAATATCCCAGAGAAGTATGTAAGTAATATTAGTTCAACCCATTGAGCCCCAGCACCCTACTGCGGGAGGGGAGATGTATCAACCATGATAATTCAAGGGTAGTGCCTGATTAGCTTGGCACAATCAGGCGCCAAGCTTCTCTGGCACTACCCTTTAATTATCATGGTCTATCCATCTCCTTCAACTCATACATTGTCGTAAAGTGACACCTCCATTTTGGAAATGCAACCTTGGGGATAAATAGGTTAATGATACAGAGCCATTACAGATTTATGGTGTGACTGCTGGTGGTGTGTATGTGTTTGCCTTTCACATAATGTAGTTCATGTATCAGCTCATGATGCTACTGTGTGTTAATGACATGTAAAGTTTGTAAATACTTCTTACTGGATACTCTGTGTGTGTACATGTGTTGTAGATGGGAAGGTGACGGAATACCAAGTGCCGTGTGTGCCAGAGGATGAGATAGTCGACACTACTGGAGCTGGGGATGCCTTTGTAGGAGGTAATTACTGGTACACAAATGTAATTCCCTTGCAATGGTGATGAAATTCTAAAAATGTATTGCCAACCAGGCAAAATTCAGTCACCCTTCAAAAAGGAAAATGTTCTGAAGAAGTCTAGATTAGAAGATCATCAGCCCGGCTACAGTTTATGAAATTGCAAGTCAGCTGAAGCTTTTTCTAGCTGCCACGGGTGACCCTTTTCATTACCTCTGCCTTGGACATGCAGCTGCCAGTGCACATCTTAAAAGCCCTCTGTGACCTCTGCTTCTGAACTGTGAGAAGGATCGTAGGAGCAGGCATGGAGGAATTTGCGGTAGCAAACCAAACACAAAACAGGTGTTTAATAACTGCATTGTTGTATTAGAAATAGGTGCATGTACATTTTGTTTCTGATGATTGATGCAGTATGCATGTGACTGCACTACCACAATGTAAGTAAACTGTGCTGCATAATGCTGTATTAATGCTTGCTGCAGGGTTTCTTGCCAGACTGACTGAGGGCCTTTCAATAGCAGACTGTGTACAGAGTGGTATCTACGCCAGCGGTGTCATAATTCGTCAGCCAGGCTGCTCTCTTCCTGATCGCCCAAAACACAGTCAAAACACTTGTTTTATGTAGATTACAAGACATATATATATAACCTCTGCTAGTACGGGTCATTAGTAGTAGCTGGGAGCCATGAAGTCATAAAATTATTCATGAAGATAGGTTTGAAAATAAAATTTACATAGGCTTGTGTATAAAAACCACTTAGTAAGCAAAAGGTCCTGCGGCCGTAGTTGGCCCACACATAGCAAGGCTAAGCATTGGTCAACAAAATGTGTGTAATGCTTATGTCGGTCAGAGGTTCTGTTCCTCACTGGATGTCCATAAGGGATCCAGAAAACCGTCTGCTTTATATCTGATTCTGCAGTATGCTTGTGTGTGTAATACTGATATTGATCTGCACTTGTAAAAAAAAAATGAATAAAATTTGAACAAATACAAACCTTTATTTTTTTCGGTGTGATGTTTTACCATTTTCAGGTGGGGGAGACAGTTTTGTATCACATGCGACACACTGTGCGGTACTATGGATGTCATAGCTGATGTTTTTACATATATATACGTGGAAATGGCCCGAGATGATCAAGTGTGACTGAAGGGGTTAACTTCACAGTACATGTATTTATGTAATCCAGACCAAAAAGGTGACTGCCAAGCGTGTGAAATGCAAAGAAGTACCCAACGGAGAAAGAAACACGCTTAGAAAAAACGGTACAACACAATTTATTAATATTTCGGGTAAATACCCTTTGTCAAAATAGACAAACAAACAGAGACATTATTTGCTACTTATCTTCAGATGCAGAAGGAATGTGGCAACTCACATGTATTTATGTGTATATCTACTCGGTGTGAATATATCTAGTGTACATCCACCCAGGTATGAGCCCACCCAGTGCTGATTATGTTGCGGCTATTCTACTCAGTTGGGTGGTTTCACATGGCTGGATTCTTGCTTGATAGATTTATGTTTAGTAGCCTTTCATCTAATAAGGGTGGAACTGTGGTGGCATGAATCAGTATTGATTTACGCTGGCTAGATTCATGGCCAAATGTAGTGAATGCGAGTGTGAAATTCATTTGCATCATCTTTACACTTTGTAATGTCACAGGGTGTGTCGCATGTTCTTTGCTTGGTTTTCTTGCTGTTTTCTCTGAGGCAACATTATCATTTAAAGTTGATTTAAAAATCATTCTCTTCTGGAGGCACATCTTCCTTTGATAGTTAATCATTTAATTTATGTGCAGTAAACCATGAGTATATGCATTACCAATTGTATCTCTGTGAAAGCTCAACTCTTACAAACAGGTAAGTATAGCTGTACACTATAGCTTCCGTGCACCTCTAAAAAAAAGGTAGCCAGACCTAGAACATCCTGGGGTCTGCATTGGAGAAGTTTTTTTTTTAAAGTTTACTTCATGGTTATAGAACTATGCAGTCTGTCAAAATTATGTTTATCGATTAATTCCAAGGGCAAAATAAATAAGTCATCAGTTACATCCAAACATGAGTTGTCTAACAAAGGGCAGGCTCATCTGAACTATCAAGACTTCATGTGTCCAAACATTCAGGATTTTAATTCTTTTAAACATATAATTTGGAGGCCCTGCCAGGGTTCAAATAAGCTAAGCAAGAACATGCAAAATGCTTGCTTAATCAAGTTTACCCCAAACACCAGACTGTATGACATGAAATAAAGATCATACAATAGTGAGAGAAATTATATGCATGTTAAAGTGATCTGCTCCAGGATGGGCTTCGATTGCTAAAATTCACTGATACAATGGTTTTCAGGTGTGTCTTGCTTGAAGTAAGACTTCTGTACCCTTTCTTTTACAATCCATGAGAGTAGGCACATGCAACAGATAGGTTTTATACTGCCCCTTGTGCACATTAACTCTTTTGAGACGTGCCACATACGGATTTGCGGCTTTATGCCGCGAATTCGGATGCAGCACATCTTGAAAGAGTTAATGGAACTCTCCTATGTACAGCGGAGAAAAAGAGCACAAAAAGAGTTCATTCTTGCTAGTAAGACTGTTCTATTCTTACTTTACAATCCATGAGAGTATGCAGCGCCTTGTGTATATCAGTGGAACTTTCCTGAGTACAAACTACAGTGGAGAAGAAGAGCAGGAAAATCTTTCATTTTATGGCATTCAAACTTTAACAAGTTGGCCCTTTTGTTCAGCACTAATGTAAAACACACTAATTAGAACATGACAAACTATTTACCTTTCTTGCCTGGAGCAGGGCCCTTTAACTCTTTCAAGACGTGCCGCATCTGGATTCGCTGCGTAAAGCCGCGAATCCGGATGAGGCACATCTCAAAAGAGTTGAAGCACTGTTGGTGATGATTTTTTAGCCGCAACTTGGTCTTGACATACTGTATTGGCTCTTGGCAAGCAGAACATCTGATTGATTGATTGATTGTACATTGCTTAACGTCCCGACAGCAACAAGGCTTTCTCAGGACGTGCCTGCAGTGCTTGTGAAAAAAAAAAAAAACTAAACAGAACATTGAATGTATGTCGCCAGCCGGTCAAATACATTAAATAAACCTAACACATGGGCCTAAATAAAGCTAAGACCATTTAGCAACACACATCCAATATCAAGAGCTACAGGCAGTGCAGACAGTAGGGAGAGTTTTAAAATGGCAAATACAGGTGAATGGACAAAGGGTAGACAGAAACACATGCCCCAGAATAGAGAGATAAACCCACCCTGTGGGGCTGACCAGGGTGACCCTGGGAACTAAAAAATACCTAACCCCACCCAAGTCCCCCAGGGCAGACCCGGGTGGGGCAGCAGAACATCTGAGCCAGAATGTGCGCCAAAAAGCAGATCTTGGCTGGTAAATTATCACCAGCCATGGTTTAAGAAAAAGGCAAAGAATAAGTGGATTGAAGATCGGTGTAAACACGTAGAAGAAAATCTGAACAAAAATAATAGCAAAAAGGCGTACCAGCCAGTGAAAGACCTGACCAGTGTAAAACAAGGACGCTCCTCGATCATTCAAGATAGTGAAGGGAACTGTCTTACGGAAGACCAAGACATACTGAAGAGATGGACAGAGTACTGCTCAGATTTGTACAACCACCGAGCTACAGGGGACCCAGTTATTTGGGTTTAACGCCGAGCAGGCGACTAAGGCCATCTCACGGCGGGATTACAGGGGACCCAGGGATACTTGTCAACCCACCTGTGACCAACAATGGCAACTATCCCATCCTCCGAGAAGAAGTAGAGGCTGCAGTGAAGTCGCTGAAAAAAGGGAAGGCAGCAGGAGCAGACAACATCCCTGCAGAACTAGTCCAAGAAGGGGGAGAAGACATTATAAGCACCTTACTAACAATCTGCAATAAGATCTGGCAGTCAGGGGATTGGCTCACACCATGGACCCAATCACTTATGATAACTCTCCCCAAAAAAGGCAACTTACACGAATGCCAGAATTATCGCATGATCGGTTTTATATGCCACCCAAGCAAAGTCACGTTAAAGATCCTACTGAACAGGCTGAAGCCACAGGCAGAGGAAATCATAGCTGAGGAACAGGCAGGCTTCAGACCAGGGCGCAGCACAACTGAGCAGATTTTCAACCTGAGAGTTCTATGTGAGAGGTACCTCCAGCACCAGGAGGACCTCTATGTCTTTGTGGATTTTAAGAAAGCGTTTGACAGGGTGTGGCATGCAGCCCTTTGGTCCACCATGAAGCTATACAACATAAATGCCAACCTGATCGAAGTCATAGCAAACCTTTACAAGGCCACTAGCGCAGTCTGCTTCAACGGCAAAATGAGAAACTGGTTTAGGACTACAGTCGGAATCAGACAAGGCTGCTTGCTCTCACCTACTCTTTTCAACATCTTCCTGGAAAGAATCATGACAGACGCTCTGAAAGATCATGAAAGAACTGTCAGTATTGGAGGCAGAACAATCACGAACTTGCGCTTTGCGGACGACATTGATGGCCTTGCAGGAACAGAGAAGGAGCTATAAGCTGGTGGAAAAGCTGGACAGCACAGCCATTGCGTATGGGATGGAAATCAGTGCAGAGAAGACCAAACTGGTGACAAATAACACAGGTGGCATTGGCACCGACATCATGATTGGAAGCCAAAAACTAGAAACAGTTAATAAATTCAATTACTTAGGAGCCATTGTGACAGATGAGGGATCAAAACCAGAAATACTGTCCAGGATTGCACAGACAACAGCACTGACAAGATCAGACTGATGCGCCCCTTAGTCATCTCAGTGTTCTTGTATGCCTGCAAGTCATGAACCCTCACAGCAGACCTTGAAAGGAGGACAAGCCACTGAAATGAGATGTTTTCGAAGGCTGCTTGTCATTTCATACAGAGATCACATCACGAACGAGGAAGTGGGAAGCAGAATGAGGCAAGCCATCGGGCCCTATGAAGACCTATTAGCCATTGTAAAAAAACGCAAACTGAAGTGGTATGGGCATGTCACGTGTTCAGCAGGGCTTGCCAAGACAACCCTGCAAGGCACTGTGCAAGGAGGATGAAGGAGAGGAAGACAGAGGAAAAGATGGGAGGACATATTTCAGAGTGGACAGGACTGAGGCTGGGCGATACGCTAAGAATGGCAGAGAACAGAGAGGAATGGAGGGAGTGGTTGCCAAGTCATCAGTGGTGCCCCAACGGTTGGCACGACTATGAGATATAGATAGATAGATAGATAGCCATGGCGGTTTATAGCATGCTACAGGTTATCAAGGATGTCTTCTCTACCCATCTTTTTGCAATATGCAAGAGTGGACACATGTAACAAAGGTTTTCTACTGCCCCTTGTGCACAGTGGAGGAATTCTTTTACATACATGAGAAGAAGAGTAGAAAGTCTTTCATTTCATGACATTCAATTTAAATCCATGCAGTTAAAGTGACCTGCTCCAGGCAATAACGGATTAATACTTCACAATATCTTCTTTATAGATTTTCTAAGTATGTCTTACAATAATGCTTGGCACAAGGGCTAACATGATGTATAAAGTTTGAATGTTGCAAAATGAAACACTATTCTGCTCTTCTAGTTCTCATTGTAGTAAGAATTAAAAGTACCACCGATTTGCACCAGAGGAAGAAAACATCTTTTATGTGTGCCTACTCATACAGATTGTAAAAAGAAGGGTAGAAAGTCTCAATTAATGCACGACAACGATGAAGATCTGTTGTATCAGCAAATTTTGGCAGTCAATGCCTGTCCTGGATTTATGGCTCTTTGGTCACACATTGTCTTAACCCATATCATACTGAAGCTAAAAGCTTCAAATTTGTACACTGCCATATGCAAGCTAAATTATAGTACTTGCAGATAAGGATATAGACCTATGGCTTTAGTTCAAGGGTAGTGCCAGAATAGCTTGGTGCCTAGAGGTACCAAGCTATTCTAGCACTACCCTTGAACTATTTTAGTCAAACTTATTTCACATTGGTGTATTTCGAATGATAAGGGTTAAGACATAGAACAATTATGAAGGAGATATGTACTATTAACCCTTCATTGGCTGGAGCAGGTCCCTTTAAACCTTGCGCTTTTTTTTGTTGGCCAAAAGTTACTTTAAAAAATATAATCTGAATTTTTAAAAAATGTCATTTAAAACTTCTAACAAATTAATAGCATACATAAACCCAAAAGTGCCATCTACAATGCCGCCGTAAATCATGCGCATAGCTGGTCAGAGTGGGGCACGGTTGAGGAGTTTCATGCGCGTGGCTGTTGGGAGTGGGAGGGGGTACAGTTTTAATGGGGCGTCATTTGGTTTAGCACTGGTAGCAAGCATCATGGAGGACAGGAAACATGTTAGTTTGTCATTGGGGTTCAACGCCGAGCAGTTAACAGGAAACAAGATCAGGATTTCATCCCAAAGTCTACCATATTGTTTGGAGCTCAGATGCTTTCATCTTTTAGGAACATTCAAAGTTGTTCATATTTTTAGGCTTATGCTGATCCATTGCCCTCCTCTCTAAGCCAACCTCTGGTCAACATCCACATCGGCGCACACAAATACGGCATTTCCCGCCATTAGTACGCTTTGTGGGCTCTTGTAGTGACAGGAATCCATCTTCTCAAGTTCTACTCTAACCCACCCTCTGATTCACACACACTGGCAGATAGAAATAAAGACGAACACAGGGCGATTCGCGCCATTCATAAGCTCTGTGGTATGGCGTAGCATAGCTATTCTGAAGAATGATAGCACGAGCAGCGAAATGACGTCACTTCAAGCTTCATATCATGGCATCATTACTCCCACAACGCGGTGTTCTACCATAGTGACGACTCGATGTTATACATCGCTCATCGCAGTACTAACAAAGACAATACATTATAAGACAGATCACTCCTTCATAAGGCTTACTGAAAAAAGCAAGGTCAGTGTAGCAGTTGCGTCCCATGGTGTAATCGTGTTGTGGCCGTAATGAACTCGAGCTCTGACGCCAGGTATTTTAAAGGGTAACAAGTGCTTTTTGTGTGTGCATTGTGGAAAACTGTTTCCCGTTAAAATCACATGAGCTTTGTTTCTAAGATATTTGTTTTCTATCTCTCATCAAAAGATCTTTCTGGAAAGCGGTAAGATTAGCATGGACAGTGCAATCGAAAAATAACGAATAAATCAGGCATTTCATTGTTGCCGTAAGTGTGAGTTGATGTCTAGTACACACACACACACACACACACACACACCGTCCGGCACCCGTGCACGGCGCAAACAAACACACATGCACACAAACGAACACGCATACAAACAAACCACCACAAACTTTACCAGTTAGAGTGTGCAAGGTCGTGACCTGTCTGGCCTACTTTTGTGTGACGTCATGGCGCGCCGGGGATTTACCTAACATAGATGTTGAAGCTGGAAGCCAGATATTTACAGATTGTTCCAGTAAGAATGTACCTTTGAGTTTTAGTTACGTACTGTGTTTTGATTGGCTGTGTTGTACGATTTTGTTTGATTTTTCTGGAAAACATAACACTATAAAAGAGTCGTGCTAGGAAGCACCTCGGTACATTGTTCACTTTTAAAATTGCGATGTAACAGCGTCGGTACATTGTTCAGTTGTAGAATTGCGATGTAACAGCGTCTGTACATTGTTCAGTTGTATAATTGCAGTGTATCGTAAGCACATTGACTTTGAGCTATGCAAGATATCGTGCTTCATTGTCAGTGACGGAGTTATGCAGTGTATGGTGATGTACATTGTATGAGAGACGCATTGTGTCAAGTGTGGACATTTCACAGAGAAGAAATTGTACTAGTGTTGGTGTGTTTGTGAACGTATTTTGTGGAGATCGCATCGCTGTAATAAAATATTGTTGGAACTGTTACTCCAGTGTTGTCTACAACCTTAAGCCACGTGTGACGGATTGCAGCTGAATGAGGGTTATTTAAAAGAACTCTACGTGTGTGCGTTTGGTGTAGTTATCATTTCTACGACCACGATTTTACCACGTAACAGGAGGGGGGGGGGGGGGAGTGGTGGTGGTAGAGCAGGTCGATAAGCGTGTGTGAAGACGGACCACTTTTGCCTTCTCCACTGCCTGATATGTCATGCTATGTTTGATACGCCTCATCACCACGAGGAGTGAAATATTTGTGGGTTCATAAAATCTGTCTAATTTTCATTTGGCTATGTGTTTTGTGCAGACAATACAGGAAAAAAAGAATGAACCCCTGATCGACAGAGCTGCCTTTATTTGGTTTGTTTTAGCATTATCCTGTGCTAGGACCAAAATCCAGCAGTCTAATGTCAGTGCTGGGAGACAGCGTACATGTACAAGTTTGGCACAGTTTATTCTTCTGCGAGACGGATTTGTTATGTTACAGGAGTATGTTGAGTGTGGTTTTGCGCTGTCAATTGAAGAGAGTGAATCAAACATGAGTCGGCCCCCCCTCCCCCATACTTTCACCCCAATGCAGACAGACACTGACACCCCTTCATTTTTCCATTGTATATGACATTATTCTTTACTGTCCACTTGATGATAACACCCGACAAACGCGTCGTACATGGAAAGCATTTTTTCCGTCTATTGCAGTTTGTGTTCAAATTCTGCCTCACTGTTGTGTTACGGTTGTCAAGGGACAATTTATGCCAGTGTAACAGCATGTCCTAGTATTCAGCCTACTGCAAGTCTTTCCGGCCATTTCCTCTGATAAACTCCTTGATCCAGTTATAACGAAAATGCTTAGGTGTTTGCGAAAACAACTGTCTTTTTTTCCTGATCCGTCTATACACAACATCGGCAGCTACGATAAACATGAACCCGATAGTCATTTCTTGTTCAGAGATTGATGTACCCATGCGACTGTATAAAACAAGCAATTTTTTTTTTAATATTCAGGAATCTGCTTGATATATTTTCCTTTTCTACAGCCCTTACAGGCCAAAGAGGATACAGTTTGAATTATATCCATTAGAAAGGAAATACTTCTTAGTGTGTTCGTAGTCGCGAAAATTATATTTCCTTAACACATAAATGTTTACAGGCTTTTAATTTACTGATTTTGTCAAAAGACATTCACTTGAGATCTACTTCTGATTTCCGAACAGTGTCTATGGAGACAAACAGGTCGTTAAAACCTGACTTCTGCATGCTGATGTCCGTCTATTCAGCTTGTTGTCATTTGACGAAAGGCGTGTCAGATTTGACCGGAGGCTATCCTTCAGCCAATTGATGATAGAGAGGGCGGACCTACGTGAGTAAGCCGCCCAATCAGAACTGGATTTGAATCAGGGTGTAATTAGTGGATGTCACGTGACATCCCTACGGCCGACCCTACGGTCTCTCCCCCCCCCCCCCCCTGCCGCCCCCCCCCCCACCCCCCTCCCCCTCACTGGCCACCCAAACGCCAGAGTCATTCTCCATTAACAGTTAAAACACCACTCGGCTGATCACCCCTCATCCCTCACCCGCCCTGGCCTTCCCAGTCACGGGCCACCCAAATACCAGATCTCATTGTCCAAAAGGAGGCAGATGTAAATGAAGGAGAGATTGTTAATTTCGCTTTTTGACCTAATACCCTAAACTGGCTTGTAGACTGAAGCTCCTTTTCTACCGCAGGTGTTGTGGGTTCGCCGATAGACTTGCTTCATGCGCGTTCAAGCGAAGCCTAGCTGCTTGCGCCCGCAGGGAAACGCAGGTCTGTCGGGGAGAGGTATTGGCCGTAATTAGCGCCGAAGTGCGAACTTTTCCAGTGACTTCGGCGGCAGTAGTGTGGGCAGACAATCTTCACTGGGTATAGCCCGGGGGCTGGGGGTGGGAGACATGGGAGGGGGGAAGCAAGGGATTTTCTGGGCCAACCCTACTTTTTTTCAAGTCGAAGGAAGTGGAGGGGGTGGGGGGGGAGTCATCTACGTAGTTTGTTTCATTGTTATTAGGTCACTGATCATACTTACGCTTTTGATCTCAGTTACAGACCCGATAATCCGGCCGAGCGTAAGTGGATCGTACAAGCCACACTGTGGCGTGAAACTTTCACACTAACCTAGTGTACAGTAAGGTTCGTGAACAGCACACTTGCCGAGTGTACTGCAGTTGTTAAAAGACTGTCCGGCAGATTTACAGATTTCCGGCGGGAAGACTAGGACGTAGAGAAGTTGTTCGGCACCAACTGTAACTGGCTGGAATTGAGAACAGCTGTTTGGATTTTTCTAACCACCTGACTCAAAAGCCTTGTCCATAAATAACATCAGGATGGGGAAGCAGTATGTAGACACCGAGCTCAAAATATCGCCGATCACCACCCGCTTATTGTGTTTTTTTAGTGAATTATGCCTTTGCAGCTGATCAGTGAAATGAGAGCTTTTTATCACATACTGTGGGGAGTGGTGGGGGAGAGCTGTCTTTATTTGGTTAGTTTTAGCATGATCCTGAGCTAGGACCAAAATCCAGCAGTCTAATGTCAGTGCTGGGAGCCAGCGTACATGTTTGGCACAGTATATTCTTTTGCGAGACGGCTTTGTTATGTTACAGGAATATGTTGAGTGTGGTTTTGCGCTGTCAATAGAACAGAACGAATCAAACATGAGCCCCCCCCCCCCCCCCACCCCCGTTCTTCATCACAATGCAGAAAGACATACCCCTTCAGTTTTCCATTGTCCATACTGTCCACTTGATGATAACACTCAATCAAATCAAATCAAATCAAAGCGAATCAAACATGAGCCCCCTCCCCCATACTTTCACCCCAATGCAGACAGACACTGACACCCCTTCATTTTTCCATTGTATATGACATTATTCCTTACTGTCCACTTGATGATAACACTCGACGAACGCGTCGTACATGGAAAACATTTTTTCCGTCTATTGCAGTTTGTGTTCAAATTCTGCCTCACTGTTGTGTTACGGTTGTCAAGGGACAATTTATGCCAGTGTAACAGCATGTCCTAGTATTCAGCCTCCTGCAAGTCTTTCCATTCCCACTGACAAACACGTCTATTGATAAACTCGTTGATCCAGTTATCACGAAAATGCTTAGGTGTTTGTGAAAACAACTGTCTTTTTTTCCTGATCCGTCTATACACAACAGCGGCAGCTACGGTAAACATGAACCCCATAGTCATTTCTTGTTCAGAGATTGTTTGATGTACCCATGTGACTGTATAAAACAAGCAATTTAAAAAATATATTTATTTATGAATCTGCTTGATATACTTTCCTTTTCAACAACCCTTACAGGCCAAAGAGGGTACAGTTTCGAATATGTCCATTAGTAATGAAATACTTCTAAGTGTGTTCGTAATCTCGAAAATGATATTCCCTTAACACATAACTGTTTACAGGCTTTTAATTCACTGATTTTGTCAAAAGACATTCACTTGTGATCTACTTCTGATTTCCGAACAGTGTTTATGGAGACAAACAGGCCGTTAAAAACCTGACTTCTGCATGCTGATGTCCCGTCTATTAAGCTTGTTGTCATTTGACGAAAGGGGGTGTCAGATTTGACCGGAGGCTGTCCTTCAGCTAATTGCTGATGGAGAGGGCGAACCTACGAGAGCAAGCCGCCCAATCAGAACTGGATTTTGAGTCAGGGTGTAATTAGTGGATGTCACGTGACATCCTACGGCCGACCCTACGGTCTCTCCCCCTCCTCCCCTGCCTTTACTGGCCAGCCAAACGCCAGATTCATTCTCCATAAACAGTTAAACACCACTCGGCTGATCACACACCCCCTCACAGTCCCTCTCTCGCCCTGGCCTTCCCAGTCACCGGCCACCCAAATACCAGATCTCACTGTCCAAAATGAGGCAGATGTAAATGCGGGAGAGATGGTTAATTTCGCTTTGTGGCCTAATACCCTAAACTAGCTTGTAGACTGAAACTCTGTTTCTACCGCAGGTGTTGTGGTTTCGCCGATAGACTTGCTTCATGCGCGTTCATGCATTTGCACCCGCCGAGAAACGCAGGACAGTCGGGGTGAGGTATTGGCCGTAATTAGCGCCGGAGTGCGAACTGTACCAGTGATTCGGCGGCAGTAGTGTGGGCAGATAACCTTCACTGGGAATAGCCCGAGGGGTGGTGAGGGGGGGGGGGGGCGAGAAGGGAGGGGGGGGGGAAGCAAGTGATTCTCTGGGCCAACCCTACTTTATCAAGTCGGAAGAAAAGGGGGGGGGGGGGCATCTACATTTTTTTGATTGTTAAATATAGATCACTGATCATGAGTGGATCGTACAATCCACACTTACTTACTTACTTACTTATGCCTGTCACCACTACCCGGGTATAGGCCGTCGACGAGAGACCTCCAGCAACTCCTGTCCTGTGCTTCTCCTTCGATTCTACTCCAGGTGGTTCCCAGTCTCTTGATGTCTGCTTGGAGGTCTCGACGCCAGGAGTTTCTCGGCCTACCTCTTTTCCTCTTTCCCTGGGGGTTCCATGACAATGCCTGCCTAGTGATACTGGAAGCTGGCTTTCTCAGGCTGTGACCGATCCATCCCCATCTTCTTCGCCCAATTGTACAATCCACACTGTGACGTGAAACTTGGACACTAACCTATGTACAGTAAGGTCCGTGAACAGTACACTTGCCGAGTTTACTGCAGTTGTTAAAAGACTGTCCGACAGATTTACAGATGAGCATTAAAAGCCGCTTTCAGAGAGTGTGAAGCTAAAATGTTCCTGTAATGTCACGTGTGCGGGCATTTCTATTTCGCCACGCAGATCATTCAGACAGTATCTCAATACCTTTTCATTCTGTCCGTTCAACTGCGGGTTCAACGATCACATTAAGTTACGGGTAGTGCCTAATTAACCTAGTGCTTCTTCAGATGCTGAGTTTAAGACGCATAATAATTCAGTATGATCTGTTTATTTTAACCCGACAGATGTTTTCAGTCTGAACATAAAATTGAAAATAGAAAATCTATTGAGTGACCAATCAGAGTCGACTCTTCCGTCAGTTTGGAAACTCTCCGTGAAATTACCGTGTCGATGAAGCCAAACATATTGCTTGGTAAAAGTAATTTTAAAAAAGTAATTTGTGTTTAAGTCATGCAAGATACAATTTTTAATGACAATCATGAAAAAAGTTCGAATCAACCGTAAGAGGTGGTATTTCTTTTCAACCTTTTGTCAAACCGTGCAGACCGGAAGACAAGTTAAAGTTCGCAGAGACAAAAGCAGAAACAGTGGATATAGGCAAAAAAAAAAAAAATATCGCTGAGTCGTCTACATTCAGTTCGCGTTATGATTTTTACAATCGCTGTTTTATAGCGCCCACCGTCAAAATCGGTGATACCGACAAAACTGACAAATGGGCCTAGGAAAATTAAAAGGGGGAGGGGGGAGGCTGGTGGGGAGGGATGGGGCGGGGGGGGGGGGGGGGCAGGTACTGGAAAATATGCTTTCCTTCAAGCCCCAGAAAATCAAGTAACATCTTGAATTCAATGTAATCCAATTCCGGTAATATAGTTTATTTAGTTTCGGCGTCACTCAGTGCCTCCGATCGGTATTTCTCAATTCTAACAAGCATCATCAACCGGCCACTACTCAGTTTCAAACCCGGTTTAAATCCGAAAATGACAAGTTAATGCGAACACTGTATATTCCTAAGTGATCTGTATAATCATCCCCCGTATGCCGCACTTTCAGCACTGTATTCAGCTTTTCCGGGCGCTACAAGAAAGTCAGGCAATATTTGCGCGGAGTGTGGCCGTAGAAGGGTTGAGGGCACCTTAATAAATCCTCAGTATAATAGAAAACAAAATACAGAGTTAAAATATCGCTGTGTCGTCTACATTCAGTTCGAGCTGTGGCCCCGGATGTCTGTTGCTAGTCATCATGAATCAACGTAAAAATGCTCCAATCGGAGAACACAAAAGCCCAAATGAAATGAACACTGCACAGTCGGAACCCCGAAATAAGTCCTTGGGGGACCTAGGTGCACATGGTGTGTGTCGCTGTCACGGGCAGGTGTTATGATTATCAGTGGTCGTTGCGGGAAGGTGTTGGGAGATGCCGATCAATTATGCGTGACCAAAGTTATGGAGTAGTGTTTAATGTAATGTATCGATCAAAATGGAACGGCGCTAGCCATATTTGTTACTTGGGTTAATAAAATGAACCAGCAAATGACTGTGCAAGGGGGACATAAATATGAAATTATCGTATCGTAACCTGGAATTAGCGGAGAAGTAGAGAAGGCGGCTTATGTCTTGCGTTAGAAGAAGGACGTATATATGAAATGATCGTATCGTAACCTGGAGTTAGCGGAGAAGTAGAGAAGGCGGCTTATGTCTTGCGTTAGAAGAAGGACGCAGATGGTGAAAACGTTTCTGGCCAGTTTCTTAGCAGTGCACCGTACTACGGTATCGTTGTATGGTGGTGTGCATATTTTCATTTTCATATCGTCGGGGAAAAAACTTCACACGTGTCTGGCGACGAGCAGTGACGCTTTCTAATGCAGTCATACTAAATCAGACGCGTGGCATCAAGTCGCAACACCTTCCGTGCAATCCTAGTTTTCTTCATAGCTACCCAAGACTGGTCAGATAAACATTTGCTCGATTTGTGTACAAATGGTATGATGTATGCGCAAGCCGGCACCGGCATTTAAATTCGTAGAACCGACCGCCCCTCTGTGACAAAGATTTCACAGAAATGCAGGTACATTAAGTAGTGCTAAACCCTAACGTGCAGAGAAGAACTCAACGGAGAAAGAAGCACGCTTAGAGAAGACAGTTACAACACAATTTATTATTAACGGACATTATTCGCCCGTTGTCGAAAAGCAAATGAAATCTTGAAAAACACAGACATATATAAAGTATTTGACTAGCTCTACGTAACGCAAAAGGAAACTTCGATTCATTTAAACAGAATTAATTAGAGTAAACGTTGCAATGAATTAATTTCTATGTATCCCAAGGAAATGCTAAAACTGACCTAAACGTGTGTCATGTTGGATGTATGTGACGTCGCAGTTTGAGGAAAGGTGTGAGTTTTTTCCAAAGTAAAAATTGATAAAATATGTCTTTGTTTCTGTGTAAAAGTTGTGTCTATCGAGGTCTTTAGAAGCAGAACAGGTTAACACAGAAGCCTTTGATGTTCACAGCTAAGAGTCTAATACATCACATGTATTATTGAGGACCCATTTGTCTGTATTATTGGGTCCCCTTTGTTTGGTCAGAGTATGTAATTTACCAACGTCTATCCTTTCTTTACATCTTGGAGAATAAAAGCTAATGCTGGGAACGAGTGCATCCAACAGTAGATCTCTCGTAGACAAAAACTCTGCTGAACGGCCCGTGTACACGCCGGTGTGCACCAGGACACATTTGACACAAAGACTGCGGGGGCACTTCTGTCTTGAAAGAATAATAGCTATTAGACTATGATGACTCACAGACCAGTGTTTACCCCCCCCCCCCCCAACCTCCCCCTTTCCCCCACTGCCGACTGTGCTGTTCTTTCCCCTCAGTCAGTCCCAACCACCTCCAACTGACCTAGAGCTACAAAAGCGCTTGCATCAGCAGGAATTCATGAGAATCATTGCGTCAAACTGAATGGTAATTCGGTCTTTCTCTCGAAGTTGCGAGATGTAGCCTGAGTTAAACCACTGTGATCACGGTTTGAAGTCGCCGCCAATACACAAGAGTCAGTTATATGTACTAAAGTGCAAACTGGCCATGGGGCTATCGAGTTTTCTAGTTACTGCGTCATGAAAAGCAGACCATCTGCAAGAGGCATAGATTTTCATGCCTCTCTGTAGACTCAGTCCGGGGCTCATGAGAATCTTAGCGTCAACCTGAATGGTATCTCGGCCGCAAAATCTCATCTCAAATTTATGTTTTGCGATGTATCATAGCATCACTGTGAACACGGTCTCAGTGAAGTGTGCGAGTTCGGGCGATTACGTGCAGGTGAAAGCAGTTGTCAATCAGCGCGCGTCTCAAGTCGCCAATACAGACACGTCAACTATTTGCAATCAAGCAATGCGGGGCCTGTCGCGTTTTCTGGTGCAGTCCGTCATGAAACACCGAACATCTGCAGGAGGCATATATGCCTTTCCGTCTCTCTGTAGGCGCGGGGGCCCAGATCTGCGAATGTTTGCCTTGTTTGGCCGCCACTATAATTCCAATCATCAGTGTTACAGTCACAGGCTAATAATCACTCATTCACTACTGTCACGCGCATAATCGCGGAACTCATGAATAAAACGCTACGCACAAAAAGTGATCACCCAATGAGGCCAAAATTAATTTTAAATTGAGTTGGCTTCAAACCCAGCGGTTTGGCCACTAAAGTTGAATACTCTGTTCAGGTTTCAGTGACCACTGTCAAGCCATGGACAGTTTAAACGTCTTGCAGTGCCGGGCTGTTCAGCACTCAGCGTGGAAGTTTACAGGAATCAATATATCAGTGATTCTACGAGGAGCTCGATCAGGATATATTTTAGCAAGTTTACTAGGTAATTTTCAAGATTTCCTGAGGTCAGCGGCTGCACATTGTTGTCAGAAATAAAGGAAATTTAAAATATTAATAAGTCTAATGTTGGTGATCATATTTTTTTTTAAAGTTGTCTTGAAATTATCTGCGTTCAAAAGTTATTTGAAAAAAACACGAGGTGAGCTTTGCTCAAACTGTCTATGAGCCTTCAATGACACTAATTTCTGAACGGCCGATAATAGTGTCCTCATTGAGAGATTTGGAAACTTGTGATGTTCTTCGTTATCCGAAACTGACTGATATTGTGATATTAGTTGGTCATTTATTGCGACGGCGCAGGACCTTACGGGAATGTATCAGAGCTGAAAGACTACGTAATCGCGGTGATGAGATGCTGCCGAGAACGAGTCAGACCTATCCAGTTATTATTGGTATATATAGGTACGTGTATTCCACCTCTTTAAAGAGTCTCAGCTGACACCGTACAAATTTACCACAAATGGAAACCGGTGTTATTAGCTTGTGATATGTTGAGCCAGAACTGCAGCGAACATGTAACCCTCCTCATCCCTACCCTATCAGTGAGAGAATAATCAGTAAAACCCAAAAACAAAATGAGATTGATCATAAACACCCTTTTAAGCTGAATATCAAAAGCAGAATGAACATAAAACTAATCGTTCCTCCACCCTCACCAGCGCTCCACTTTACCGATGTATCCGTCCGAACAAAAATTCCACGAGAGTGAGGATTTGTCAGTCACCTGTTATCTACTGATGGGAATCTTGGAAGAAGTCTGATCAACACCAAGAATGTATAAGCAAACCGCAAGACAGGAGACACTGTCGGAATATTCTTTAATGGGCCATCTCAGTCCCGACCAAGCGATGGAGTGACTTACATCGAAGACGTCGGTACATCTTGTGTATTGCAGTATTGCCGGAGAGGTGGCCCATATAATCACGAACCAGACTATTGGAATTCCGAATACCTTAACGAGATTGGCTGTAGTGAACGACACGGGTATCGGGTTCTGATGTATCGGGTAGGTGTCAGACGTTGCGCAATTAACGGTCGTGACTTACAGGCCAGCGGGGTTCTGTATGAAGTGAGGCAACAGCAGTGCGGAAACTATAAGCGGCGCGAGTAACGGGATGTGGTGAGGGTTGGGTCACGGAAGGAGTGGGGGTGGTGGGGCGGGGGAGAGGGGGGGGGGGTGAAGGGGAGGATTTGTCGTGAAACATTAAACTGACAAGATAGGATCTTTGTGATCCGTGAAAACGCCCTGGTTACTTTCGTGAGACATGAAAAAGAAGTCTGTTTAAGTCACTGTATATTTTACCTAACCCAGGCCACCTCTCCACCCCAACAGATTCATTTTCCGACTAGTTTTTACGTGAACTAATTTAATTTGTCTGTGTACCAATTCATGTGCACATACACAGTCAATCAGAGCAGTGCTTACAAAGCAACCCGTTCCCACGCATTCACCGGCCCAAAGTGATTATGCAATCAGGGTATTAGGCGCCGGTCACATGACGCGGAGGGGGGCTGCCTAAGTAGCTGGCACTCAGTGTGTTGCCGAGGCTGAGTTAAATTTGCATAATTTGTAACAGCCTAGTGATTGGCCCCTTATTAACAATACATCTACAATCCTTACACTGAGGAATCCAGTCCTTTGTGCACTGAAAGAGGTCTGTGAAATAGACAGTAATCAAATCAACGAGCGGCAGAGCATGAAGAGCCACACTATAGCACAAACTTAGGATGACCTGTGCCGCGCACGCTTTTCTAGTATTTATCACTGTAATAAATGCAATGAATCAGAATATTGGCGCTAAGTATGAAGTTTGGTTGGGGGGGGGGGGGGGGGCACGGGAGATTGGCCCCTTTATATGTATGATACATCTACAGTTCTCACACAGAGGACAAATTGATTTCAGATGTTGGGTGGCACTCACTGAAATTGTAAATGGAGTCTGATAGATATTAACGGAATTAATGCCAGTGCCAGTGATCACGTTGTACTGCTGAGACCTGGACATGGCACATAGACTCATAAAGCTCAATGCATCCTTAATGCCTGACGTTTAACTTTATCATTAAGAAATAATTATATACAAGCACAGATACTCATGACTGAGCCCCTGCTATTTAAGTTGCGGAATTTCTGATCGCTTGTATTTTTCAAAGCAAGGTTAAATTGAGAATAAACCCACATGGTACATGTATTCTTGTGTTCACCTCTTAGTGTAGCACATTTAAGCTAAATTACAAGCCAACGTGTAACTTTAACGACGTGCATCCTACAGATGCAGCAGCAATGATAATCTAACTGAAGTTAACAATGTAAAAGTGACACAGGTACAAGAGATACTGCCAGTGCATCCTGATTGTGTTTCTAAAATCTTTGTTAATTCAACACCAAAGAGCACCAGCCATTCACGGAACATTGATACACAGTCGTGTCCTAAAGACCAGCCATTCACGGAACACTGATTGACTGCTAATTAAGTTGCGGAAATTCTGATCGCTTGTATTTAAAACCAAGTTTAAATTATTGAGAATATGAAATCCATGTATATGTGTACATGTATTCTTGTGTGCACAGTCCTACCTGTTAGTCTAGCACTTTTAAGCTAAATTATAAGCCAACATGCAATTTAAAAGACATGCACCCTACAGGTGCAGCAGTAATGATAATTTAAATGAAGTTAACAATGTAAAAGTGCCACAGGTATAAGAGATGTACTGTAGGTAACACTTAACCCCTTCACTGCCAGTGCATCCTGATTGTGTTTCTGAAATCTTTGTTAATTCAACACCAAAGAGCACCAGCCATTCACGGAACATTGATACACAGTCGTGTCCTAAAGACCAGCCATTCACGGAACATTGATACACCATCGTGTCCTAAATACCAGCCATTCACGGAACATTGATACACAGTCGTGTCCTAAAGACCAGCCATTCACGGAACATTGATACACAGTCGTGTCCTAAAGACGCATACAGCCTCATGAGCCCCATAGTAACTTTGGGGGCTCATCTGTGTCTCTTGCAGTTGGACCATGTTCACTTTTTCTTGCCAGTGAAGGGGTAAAACAACTTTAAATCCAGCTAACCTACTTGTTACATTAGAATCTTCGAAACAAGATTGGTTAAAAATGTCAGTTAAATTTGCATATTTACTTGGTTATTATTTGGATGAAGATTGGTATATAGCTGAAGAAGATTTTTAAAAAATATTATGACATTGAGGACAAGAAAACTTAAAGTAACTGGAAAACGTCCTGTCAATTTGGCAGTACACACAGTATTTAATTTGCATTTGAACGAACTAAACACGACTGAGAATGTACACAATGGAAAGCCTTCAACTTTGTTGAGATGCTTACCAACTGGAACTGCACCCTATCAAATGATTGTGAAAGTGTGGTTGTTTGATTTCCCAATTTACAATTTAAGAAATTAGGTTTCAGTTTCTTTGAGTCACTGTGTATATCTGTAACTAATCAGGATGACAAACCAGTTGTGATGCATGATTTTAGTGTTGTGTTGGAAGTTAAATAATTTTATTTTTGTTTATAAAAATGAGTGCTGGTCCAAAGTCGAGAATCATACCAGTTGCGTGTCCTGTAACAGAGTTGAAAGATTTGGCTGTGTATATAGAGTGTCTAACAGAGAGCCAGGATATTGAGTTAGGAGGAGTGGTGTTGCATTAGACGATATATCCCGGTATATATCTCAATGACTCCCCCCACCCTTCCCCTCTTCTCACACCCTGTTTCCATCTGAGGAACAGCTGAGCTAACGCTTTATTAACTGAGCCCCTGCGGTTGAAAAGGTCATGACAGTTTATGCCTGTGCAGATAGAAGGACCTTAATCGCTCAGCATGTCACAGTGTTGCACGTCCTTTTTACTCTTACACCTCTATCTGAGCACCTCACTGAGAATTACACCACTAACATAGCCACACCTAAAGTACATCTCTATGTGAGTATCTCAATTACACCTCTATCATTAACTACACTGACTTAAAGTACAGTACCTCAATTACACCTCTAACATTAACTACATTAAAGTACATATAGGCTATGTGTGCACCTCAATTACACCTCTAGCACAGCCACACCTAAAGTACACCTCTAAGACGTCTGAGAAAATACAGTCGTTGCTGTAATTTTTTCACTAAAGAATCAACGTTTTTCTCCCATTTAAGATCGTTTGAGATGTGGGTGCCGAGAAACTGAAACAATCAACAATTGTCTCTTGCAGTTGGACCATGTTCACTTTTTCTTGACAGTGAGGGGGTAAAACAGAAGTGTAACTGAGGTGCTCACTTAGAGGTGTACTTTAGGTATCAACGTACAAGCTGTACTCCATAGGCAAAACCAAAGCGGCAGTGTTTCTTTACGCCTAAATTTATCAACGTACAGGTTGTACTCCATAGGCAATCTGCCCGTTAGGGCCTTCCATTGTCACTTTGGTGTCGTGAATGTGGCACATTCCTTCTGCGAATGAAGATAAGTAGCGGCTAATCTCTCTCAGTAGTGTTTGTTTGTTTGTCTATTTTGACAAAGGGTATTTACCCGAAATATTCATAAATTGTGTTGTACCCGTCTTTTTTAAGCGTGTTTCTTTCTCCGTTGCGTACTTCTTTTATTAATATAAATAGTAATTGTTTGCTAGTTAATTTATTGATTATTTCCCTTCCCCCCCCCCCCCCCCCCCGCTTTTTTTTTCTCAACGGTGTTTTTTTTTTTTTGTCCTCGCAACGGTGGTGGGTGGGGATTATGAATGTGTGCTTACATAATCTCCAAAAGAAAAGCATACATATGCTTACATATGCTTTCAAAGTATATATTTACCTGATCGGTCGATCCCTCATCCATTCGTTCGTTTATTGATTGATCTCATGATTCATTTATTCCTTTTTTGCAGTCATTCATTCATTTCATAAGTCGTACATTTATTTTAGAGCTGAGTATACTTACAAGCATAAATAATGCACATTTTTAAGAATCGCCCACTGAATTACAGGCGCAGATCCAAAGGGTGTCTCGACCGGGGTCTGGGGGTGGGGTGAGGGGAGGTTCTTGGTGCTTTTCTTTTAGGGATTTTCTTTAAAGTTGTACTATCGTGTTGTAACCGTACCCTCTACGCATGTTTTTTTCTTTTTTTTCTTTTTTTTTGGAGGGGTGGGGGGTGGGTGGGTGGGTGGGTGGGTGGGGGGTGGGGGTGGGGAGCGGGTTTTCTCAGACATACTTACAGTTTTCAGAGCATAAGATTTTTATTTGTGAAACTTTTCTTCTTTTATCTCGGAGCACAGCTCCGATTTTGGTCCTTTTTTTTTAAAAAGGTCCCTTCTATTTATAGAAGGGACTGTTTAGTACGGGTCGCAGTGGGGCGAATTTAATAGCATGTCCATGATGTCAAAGACGGGCATCCCTAAACCTCAAACTATTGAAGTCGTAACAAGATAAAAAATACGTCATGTCTAGTTACGCTAAGCGCCTTATGTGCGTATGTATGTATGTATGCGTGCGTGCGTGCGTGCGTGCGTGCGTGCATGTATGTATGTATGTATGTATGTATGTATGTATGTATGTGTGTGTGTGTGTGTGTGTGTGTGTGTGTGTGTGTGCGTATGTATGTAAACAAGAGAATCTCCGATATTTCTGTACACACAAGCTTAAAACTTGGCGAAATACTTTCTTAAAGGGGTGGCTAAGGGAGCCTCCGAGCATTTTGTAATTGAATGTCTCATTAAAGACACAAACAACCGTTTACAGGAAGTCAGTTGACCCAGATTAGAGTCCGTACTTTTTGTCATATTTATATGAAATTTTGGATATAGCTAGCTTAGAGAAGACATTGGATGAGTTCGTTAGCCAGCTTTGTAACCGTTCAACTTCTTTACTAAAAAATAATTCTTTTTTATAAAAAAATAAAATATTAAACAGTTAAAAAAAAAAAAACTTGACTTTTAGAGAAAGTCAGACAGTGTCGGTGACGTACAAAAGGCAACTCAGTCACCACGCAGACATTGACATAATACTCTAAATATGATGCAATTCTCTCCAGCGCGCGCCGAAGTCTTTCTCTCTCTCACACAGACATGCGCGCATCTCCGAGGCATAGATCCTCATGCGCCCGGAGAGCGCACGAGGATCTATGTCTCTTAGAGATGTTTGGAGCGCGCGCGCACATGCACGCACTAATACGCACACACACACATCGTCGCGCTTTCAGAAGAGCTTGCAGGTGACCCGATATAGCTAGTTTGGAGAAAGGCATTGGATGAGTTCGTTAGCCAGCTTTGTACTTTCAACTTATTCAGTAGAAATTAATTCTTTTTAGAAACAAATTAAAACAGTAAAAAAAAATTTTAAAAAAAATTTGACTTTTGGAGAGAGCCAGGCAGTGACATTGACGTAAAAGAAGCAATTCCGTCACCACGCAGACATTAACACAATACTCTAAATATGACACAAATCTCTCTCTCTCTCTCTCTCTCTCTCTCTCTCTCTCTCTCTCTCTCTCTCTCTCACACACACACACACACACACAAACACACACACAAACGTGCGCTCATCTCCAGGAGGCATAGATCGTCCTGCGCCCTTGGGGTACATGAGGATCTATGCCTCTTGGAGATCAGTTGGAAGCGTGCACGCACGCACGCACTACACACACACACTGGCACACATCGACGCGCTTTCAGAAGAGCATGGAAGTGACCAGTATACTTAGTATAATTATTATGTAGGTAGGAAAAGTCAACCTGCTTTCACACAAATTATAGCAAGACTTACCGCCATTAGTATGCTCTGTGGGCTGGAGTAGCGACAGCAATTATGAAGAAGAATAGCAGGAGCAATAAAATGACATCACTATAAGCTTGACGTCAACACAACGCAATAATCACGACGCCCGTGTACACAGGGACAAATTTGATGTTTTACGTCACTCGTCCGAAAGGCACGCAGCCTTTTCAGTCCAAGACTGACTGTTTTGTTCCACACAGCCTCTTCCAGGGCTGACTGTTTGATGGGAGTATATGGTAGATCAAAACTTGCAAAAGTGAATTAATTATTATTTTAAGTAAGTTGAACAGGTACAAAGCTAGCTAACGAACTCATCCAGTGTCTTTCTTCAAACTAGCTATGTCCTAAATTTCAAGTAAATATGATAAAAATTATGGACTCTAATCTGGGTCAACCGACTTTATATAAACGGTCTTTTATGTCTTCAATGAGACATCCAGTTACAAAATGCTGGGAGGCTCTCTTAACCACTCCTTAAATAAAGTATTTCGCCAAGTGTCAACTGAGCTTGTGTACGTACAGCAATATCTGAGATTCTCATGTCTACACACACACACACACACACACACACACACACACACACAGCCTTTCGCGCCAAATTAGACATGACGTAATTTTTATCTTGTTATTCAGTTGTCAGAGGTTTGGGCCTCATTCGCCTCACCGCGACCCATCCTAAAAAGTCCCTTCTATAAATAGAAGGGACTTAAAAAACAACAAAGGAAATAGATTTAAAATAAAAAGAGTATAATAAATTTAATCCACACAGAGTATAATACATTTAATCCATTGCCCCAAAATATTTAAACATAAATTAAGGGTTGCTTGAAAAATACGAACTCAGAAAAGTTTCAATTAAATATTTGAGCTCAGAAACGGTCCAGTTATGTTCTCTTTGAATGTCAACTGATTGTCATGGTCCGCTCATAGCGTAATGTCGTCCATTAAATAGCATCCGGGATGAAACATCACGGGACGAAATGTGATTGGGATGAACGGTGTGGGCGAATGCGCGTAGGGTGAAGATAGGCATAGATCAAGAGGCTCAAAGAACAAGCCCTTCGAAGCTTTCTAACGCTAAATAAACAACTTTTACGGCACCTACAACCTCAAATATATGAATATTATTACTTTAAGTACTCAATAATATGTGTTTATGTGGTAATTTGGGCTTACGAGAGGTTATTCCGACTGGTTTCGGACAGCGCGATCGTGTAGCAAGGGAAGTAATCGACGTGTCAACGGTTGTGGAAAACGGCTTACTAGTACAACTAAATCAACTTTAATGTAAACGAAACTTCTAACACATGATTATTTTGTGTTTAGGTACGCAATAATAGTTATAGATACGGTTATTTTAGCTTAGGACAGGTTATTCCGGGTTATTCCGGGTTTTAGTAGGACCCGCGCGATCGTGTAGCAAAGGAAGTAATCGACGCGACAACGGCAGTGGAAAACGGCTTACTAGTACAACTAAATCATCTTTAATGTAAACCAAACTTCTAGCACATGAATATTTTGTGTTTAGGTACGCAATAATAGTTACAGATGTGGTTATTTTAGCATGGACCAGCAGAGGGCAGCCAACTCTTAGCAGCCAGCAGAGAGCAGCCAACAATCTTAGCAGCCAAAGTATGATATACCGATCATGACAAAATACCAAAAATAGGCAATTCGCCAAGGGACGTAATCCCGGGACACCGAGAAAAGTGATGGACGACATATGGCCATATAAAACAGTTACAAATGTGTTTAGGAAGCATTTCCATATTTATAAATGATGGGCATTAGAGGGCACAACGCATAGTTTTGCCATAAGACAGTATTGTCTGAAGCCCCCCCTACACTGTCTGAGAAGCAGCGTGGAGGTCAGTCTTTACGCCATTTTTGGTATCTAAACCTATGACGAACGGCATAAGGCCATATAAAACAGATATGAATGTGTTCCGGATGCATTTCTATATTCATAAATTATATGCATTAGAAGGCACAACGCATAGTTTTACCATAAGACATTATTGTCTAAAGCCCCCCTACACTGTCTGAGAAGCAGCTTGGAGGCCAGTTTGTACATCATTGTTGTCTCTAAATGCAAAATGGTCGGCATAGCACCATATTAAACCTATAAAAATGTGTTCAGGAAGCATTTCCATATTCACAAATGTTAGGCATTAGAGGGCACAACGCATAGTTTTGCCATAAGACAGTATTGTCTGAAACCTTTGACACTGTCTGAGAAGCAGCTTGGAGGCCAGTCCTTACGCCATGTTTGGTCTCTTAACCTATGACGGACGGCATAGGGCCAAATAAAGCAGTTATGAATGTGTTCCGGATGCATTTCTAAATTCATAAATGATAGGCATTAGAGGGCACAACGCATAGTTTTGCCATAAGACAGTATTGTCTGAAACCCCCTACACTGTCTGAGAAGCAGCTTGGAGGCAGTCCGTAAGCCATTTTTGCTTTCTTAACCTATGACGGACGGCATAGAAACATATAAAACAAGTATGAATGTGTTCCGGATGCATTTCTATATTTATAAATGATAGGCATTAAAGGGCACAAAGTATAGTTTTGCCATAAGACAGTATTGTCTGAAGCCCCTTACACTGACTGAAAAACAGCTTGGAGTCCAATCCGTACGCCATTTTTGGTCTCCAAATCTATGACGGACGGCATAGGGCCACATAAAACAGTAATAAATGTGTTTAGAAAGCATCTTCATATTTATAAATGATAGGCATTAGAGGGCACAACGCATAGTTTTGCCATAAGACAGTATTGTCTGAAACCTCCAACACTGTCTGAGAAGATGCTTAGAGTCCAGTCCGTACGCCATTTTTAGTCTCTAAATCTATGACGGACGGCATAGGGCCACATAAAACAGTTATGAATGTGTTTAGAAAGCATTTTCATATTTATAAATTATAGGCATTATAGGGCACAAGGCATAGTTTTGCCATAAGACAGTATTGTCTGAAGCCCCCTTACACTGTCCGAGAAGCAGACTGGAGGGCAATCCGTACGCAATTTTTGGTCTCTTAACCTATGACAGACGGCATAGGGCCATATAAAACAGTTATGAATGTGGTACGGATTCATTTCTATATTCATAAATGATAGGCATTAGAGGGCACAACGCATAGTTTTGCCATAAGACAGTATTGTCTGAAGCCCACTACACTGTCTGAGAAGCAGCTTAGAGTCCAGTCCGGACGCCATTTTTGGTCTCTAAATCTATGACGGACGGCATAGGGCCATATAAAACAGTTATGAATGTGTTTCGGATGCATTTCTATATTCATAAATGATAGGCATTATATGGCACAACGCATAGTTTTGCCATAAGACAGTATTGTCTGAAGCCCCACGACACTGTCTGAGAAGCAGCTTGGAGTCCAGTCCAAACGCCATCTTTGGTCTCTAAATCTATGACGGACGGCATAGGGCCACATAAAACAGTTATGAATGTGTTTAGAAATCATTTCCATATTCATAAATGATAGGTATTAGAGGGCACAACGCATAGTTTTGCCATAAGACAGTATTGTCTGAACCCCCCTACACTGTCTGAGAAGCTGCTTGGAGTTAAATCCGAACGATATTCTGGGTCTCTAAATCTATGACGGACGGCATAGGGCCATATAAAACAGTAATGAATGTGTTCCGGATGCATTTCTATATTCATAAATGATAGGCATTAGAGGGCACAACGCATAGTTTTGCCATAAGACAGTATTGTCTGAAACCCCCTACACTGTCTGAGAAGCAGCTTGGAGGCAGTCCGTACACCATTTTTGCTTTCCTAACCTATGACGGACGGCATAGAAACATATAAAACAGGTATGAATGTGTTCCGGATGCATTTCTATATTTATAAATGATAGGCATTAAAGGGCACAAAGCATAGTTTTGCCATAAGACAGTATTGTCTGAAGCCCCTTACACTGACTGAAAAACAGCTTGGAGTCCAATCCGTACGCCATTTTTGGTCTCTAAATCTATAACGGAAGGCATAGGGCCACATAAAACAGTTATAAATGTGTTTAGAAAGCATTTTCATATTTATAAATGATAGGCATTAGAGGGCACAACGCATAGTTTTGCCATAAGACAGTATTGTCTGAAGCCCCACTACACTGTCCGAGAAGCAGATTGGAGGGCAATCCGTACGCAATTTTTGGTCTCTTAACCTATGACGGACGGCATAGGGCCATATAAAACAGTTATGAATGTGGTACGGATTCATTTCTCTATTCATAAATGATAGGCATTAGAGGGCACAACGCATAGTTTTGCCATAAGACAGTATTGTCTGAAGCCCACTACACTGTCTGAGAAGCATCTTAGAGTCCAGTCCGGACGCCATTTTTGGTCTCTAAATCTATGACGGACGGCATAGGGCCATATAAAACAGTTATGAATGTGTTAGGATGCATTTCTATATTCATAAATGATAGGCATTATATGGCACAACGCATAGTTTTGCCATAAGACAGTATTGTCTGAAGCCCCACGACACTGTCTGAGAAGCAGCTTGGAGTCCAGTCCGAACGCCATCTTTGGTTTCTAAATCTATGACGGACGGCATAGGGCCACATAAAACAGTTATGAATGTTTTTAGAAATCATTTCCATATTCATAAATGATAGGCATTAGAGGGCACAACGCATAGATTTGCCATAAGACAGTATTGTCTGAAGCCCCCCTACACTGTCTGAGAAGCAGCTTCGAGTCCAGTCCGTACGCCATTTTGGTCTCTAAATCTATGACGGACGGCATAGGGCCACATAAAACAGTTATATATGTGTTTAGAAAGCATTTCCATATTTATAAATGATAGGTATTAGAGGGCACAAAGCATAGTTTTGCCATAAGACAGTATTGTCTGAAGCCCCCCTACACTGTCGGAGAAGCAGCTTGGAGTCCTGTCCACACGCCATTTTTGGTCTCTAAATATATGATGGACGGCATAGCGCCATATTAAACCGATACAAATGTGTTACGGATGCAATTCTACATTCATAAATGATAGACATTAGAGGGCACAACGCATAGTTTTGCCATAAGACAGTATTGTCTGAAGCCCCACTACACTGTCTGAGAAGCAGCTTCGAGTCCAGTCCGTACGCCATTTTGGTCTCTAAATCTATGACGGACGTCATAGGGCCACATAAAACAGTTATAAATGTGTTTAGAAAGCATTTTCATATTTATAAATGATAGGCATTAGAGGGCACAACGCATAGTTTTGCCATAAGACAGTATTGTCTGAAGCCCCACTACACTGTCCGAGAAGCAGATTGGAGGGCAATGAGTACGCAATTTTTGGTCTCTTAACCTATGACGGACGGCATAGGGCCATATAAAACAGTTATGAATATGGTACGGATTCATTTCTCTATTCATAAATGATAGGCATTAGAGGGCACAACGCATAGTTTTGCCATAAGACAGTATTGTCTGAAGCCCACTACACTGTCTGAGAAGCATCTTAGAGTCCAGTCCGGACGCCATTTTTGGTCTCTAAATCTATGACGGACGGCATAGGGCCATATAAAACAGTTATGAATGTGTTTCGGATGCATTTCTATATTCATAAATGATAGGCATTATATGGCACAACGCATAGTTTTGCCATAAGACAGTATTGTCTGAAGCCCCACGACACTGTCTGAGAAGCAGCTTGGAGTCCAGTCCGAACGCCATCTTTGGTCTCTAAATCTATGACGGACGGCATAGGGCCACATAAAACAGTTATGAATGTTTTTAGAAATCATTTCCATATTCATAAATGATAGGCATTAGAGGGCACAACGCATAGTTTTGCCATAAGACAGTATTGTCTGAAGCCCCCCTACACTGTCTGAGTAGCAGCTTCGAGTCCAGTCCGTACGCCATTTTGGTCTCTAAATCTATGACGGACGGCATAGGGCCACATAAAACAGTTATATATGTGTTTAGAAAGCATTTCCATATTTATAAATGATAGGTATTAGAGGGCACAAAGCATAGTTTTGCCATAAGACAGTATTGTCTGAAGCCCCCCTACACTGTCGGAGAAGCAGCTTGGAGTCCTGTCCATACGCCATTTTTGGTCTCTAAATGTATGATTGTCGGCATAGCGCCATATTAAACCGATACAAATGTGTTACGGATGCAATTCTACATTCATAAATGATAGACATTAGAGGGCACAACGCATAGTTTTGCCATAAGACAGTATTGTCTGAAGCCCCCCTACACTGTCTGAGAAGCAGCTTCGAGACCAGTCCGTACGCCATTTTGGTCTCTAAATCTATGACGGACGGCATAGTGCCACATAAAACAGTTATATATGTGTTTAGAAAGCATTTCCATATTTATAAATGATAGGCATTAGAGGGCACAAAGCATAGTTTTGCCATAAGACAGTATTGTCTGAAGCCCCCCTACACTGTCGGAGAAGTAGCTTGGAGGCCTGTCCATACGCCATTTTTGGTCTCTAAATATATGATGGACGGCATAGCGCCATATTAAACCGATACAAATGTGTTACGGATGCAATTTTACATTCATAAATGATAGGCATTAAAGGGCACAACGCATAGTTTTGCCATAAGACAGTATTGTTTGAAGCCCCGCTACACTGTCCGAGAAGCAGCTTGGAGGCCTGTCCATACGCCATTTTTGGTCTCTAAATATAAGATAGACGGCATAGCGCCATATTAAACCGATACAAATGTGTTACGGACGTAGTTCTACAATCATAAATGATAGGCATTAGAGGGCACAACGCATAGTTTTGCCACAAGACAGTATTGTCTGAAGCCCCCCTACACTGTCTGAGAAGCAGCTTGGAGTCCAGTTCGTACGCCATTTTGGTCTCTAAATCTATGACGGACGGCATAGCGCCATATTAAACCGATACAAATGTGTTCCGGATGCATTTCTATATTCATAAATGATAGGCATTAGAGGGCACAACGAATAGTTTTGCCATAAGACAGTATTGTCTGAAGCCCCCCTACACTGTCTGAGAAGCACCTTGGAGTCCAGTCCGTACGCCATTTTGGTCTCTAAATCTATGACGGACGGCATAGGGCCACATAAAACAGTTATATATGTGTTTAGAAAGCATTTTCATATTTATAAATGATAGATATTAGAGGGCAAAACGTATAGTTTTGCCATAAGACAGTATTGTCTGAAACCCCCTACACTGTCTGAGAAGATGCTTTGAGTGCAGTCCGTACGCCATTTTTGGTCTCTAAATCTATGACGGACGGCATAGGGCCACATAAAACAGTTATGAATGTGTTTAGAAAGCATTTTCATATTTATAAATGATAGGCATTAGAGGGTACAATGCATAGTTTTTTTCCATAAGACAGTATTGTCTGAAACCCCCCTACACAGTCTGAAAAGCAGCTTGGAGGCCAGTACATACGCCATTTTCGGTCTCTTAAGCTATGACGGACGGCATAGGGCCATATTAAACCGATACAAATGTGATCGGGAAGAATTTTCATATTCATAAATGATAGGCATTAGAGGGCACAATGCATAGTTTTGCCATAAGACAGTATTGTCTGAAGCCCCAATATACTGCCTGAGAAGCAGGTTGGAGTCCAGCCCGAACACCATTTTGGTCTCTAAAT